>MUZC01004043.1:125406-142708 GCA_002072015.1 Radix auricularia | reverse complement strand
CATCACTGGATCCAAGATTTCCTATTGGGTAGGGAGCAAACTGTAATAATTAATGGTTCTAAATCTACACCAATAAAGGTTAACTCAGGAGTTCCACAAGGAACTGTCCTAGGTCCCTTACTATTTTTAATTTATATAAATGACTTACCCAACAATATCTCAACAGGAACTAAAGTTAGGTTATTTGCTGATGATTGTATAATCTATAGAACAATCAAGTCAGAACAAGATAGCAAAATTTTACAAAAAGACTTAGATGAATTAATAAAATGGGAAACTAACTGGAGTATGTCCTTCCACCCAGAAAAATGTCAACTGCTAAGAGTAACAAAGAAAAAGAAACAAATAAATTCAAAATATTTCATTCATGGAAAAGAACTAACCCAAACTAAAGATGCGAAATACTTAGGAGTCATAATAAATGAGAAACTATCTTGGAATCCCCATGTCAATGAAGTTATTAAAAAATCAAACAAAACCTTAGGCTTTATAAAAAGAAACTTTTACAAATGTAACAAAGATATAAAACTAAAATGCTATCTCACCCTGGTGAGACCTATACTAGAATATGCATCTTCAGTATGGGACCCATCCACCAAAGAAAATATTGATAAGTTAGAACAAATCCAAAAAAGAGCTGCCAGATTCATTACTGGAGAATATTCAAAACTGACAAGAGTAACACCATTAGTTAAATCATTAAACCTTGAAACACTAGAGGATAGAAGAACCAAGAGTAAATTAGTAATAATACATAAGGCAATTAATTCTAATTTAGAAATACAACACAAAGATAACCTAATACAACCCTCAAATAGACATAAAGACAAAAACACCTTTCTTATTCCATATGCAAGAACAAACACATACAAGTTTTCTTTCTTTCCGTCCGGTATTCGGGCGTGGAATGGGTTGCCTGAAGAAACCAGGAAAGCCACCACTTTATCATCTTTCAAAACTCTAATAAGAATACAGGACTAATCACAAACCATAGAAATACGTAGGACGCAATAATCTTCTGTACAGAAGGAGCGTCTGTAACATATAAGATAAGATAAGATAAGATAAGATAATCTTGTAGGAACCTACAAAAGGTATGTGAAGCAGATTGTTTCCGAATGTGCTTTACACAACTTCTATCGTCTATTTTCTAAAAATCTACACCATTGCTAATCTTTATAATTTAGGGCTGCGGAACTTAACGAATAATTTCTCGATTAATCGGTAAGAAATAATCGATTAAAATATTTTAATTGACAAAATAGCGATTACAATTTTTCCAAATGTTTTAAACAAATTTTTCGATTAACAAATACATTTTATTAATTATTCATAATTATTTATTTTTTGAAACTTTAACTTCTCCAAGAAAATGTCCAAAATATTTTTAAATGTTAACTTTAAAATAAACTGTTTATATAAGGAAAATGATATTAAAAAATTAACATTGTTTTTATGTAATCACCAATAATAAAATTTAAATTCATTGACATTATATTGAACTACTAATATTTAAATATTTTTTCCTAATATATATATATATATATATATATATATATATGAGCACAAGGTGTGAAGGAAAACAAAAATAGTGAAAAAAAAGTTATAATGAGATATTAGAAAAAAAACAACTTTTGAAAAAATTCTGATGAAAGATGATAATTATGTTTTCGTTATACATAAAACAATTTCTATAAAGCTGTAGATTCTATTACTTTTATGTTTTAAAAATTAATTTCAAATTTCCAGCCAAGAGCCAACACTTTCACAGGTTATTTAACTTATAATTATTGCTAACTATGTTTTATACAATTTACACTCATATTTTTTTTATTAAAGTTAAATAGTAGCACATAGAGGATGCTCAAGTTATAGTAATACTACCATTAAGACATGGCTTGGGGTACCAGTCTTGTATAAATAAGAAGATGAATTATTACTATTCTGTAATATAACACTATGTGATGTGAATTTATGTCTATACCAGAAATATTGGATGACTAGAATTGTTCTATGTGTCAATGAAGAACTTTAAGTATAATACACTTCGATCGAGTCAAACCTTGTTCTTAAATCAAGAAAACAGTACGTAACACCAGGCAATGGTTACCCAAATATGAGGAGAGGAAACACTGTCCTACTAGAAACAGATATTATAATTATCATTGCACTCTAAGCCCGGACTTATAGGCTAATCAATCTTGCTTTTTTAAAATTAACCTCTGCACGAGATATTGTGGGTAGGGTTGTCAAAGGACTTCCTAAAAAATACCGGCCTCTTGTTTCAAAATGTATTGATTATGATACAAAAAACAATAATGAAATATAAACGCTGGGAATTGATGCTCTTTTTGACAAATAACAATAATGCCGGAAAGTTGGGTTAACCAAGGGACATCTGACAACTCTACTTGCCGAGACGTCTAGTTACTAAAATTCTTGATTGATATCAAGTTATACCAAATTAGACATGTTTTTTTAAAATAAAAATGTGGGTATAATTACTTTAAGAATGATTTACACAAACAATATTTATAGGAGTATTCAAAAAGTATATTTTTTCCTCACATCCGATCCAATACTTAAAAATTTATTTAAAAAACGCTATGGCCTGAATTTCTATCAAATGCAATATGTTTTTGAAAAACTACAAGGGCATGAATCTTAATGTGTATCTATAAAGAATTTGACAAATTCAATTTATTGATAGAGAATTAATACTTTTTATATAATATAGAGAAATTGATGAAAAAGGACCATGCACATATGCAAGCAATTATGAATCAAATGATTTTTTTTTGTCAGACATAGAGTGTGTACAAGAATTAATGGTTATGGTAGAGTTTCATCTGACTGCTGTTCAAGTACCGCCTGATGCAGGTAAGTTATTGACAACAGATAAGGTATTTACCTTATTCCTGAAATTAATAGTTTGGATTTTACACCAAAAAAAAAATAAAAGTGTAAACTATTTAATTATTCTGTGTTATTGGTTTGCAAGAAATAATTTTGTCTGAATAAAAAATACTACGCCAGAGGACTTTTTATGTTATATAAATGTTTTCAACCAAAATTATAGAGAACATAAATTTACCACTTATGTGATGAGTTTTGAATTCTTACATAAAAGATACAAGTCGCGGCACAACATACTTAGAATAATTGCCAATAGAGAGTGCAAAGAACGGGAAAGAACCGACATACACAGCATCATGAAGAAATGAAAACAACGCCAGTGAATGTTAGGGGGTGGGGTAGAACAGCCGAGAAATTGTGAGTCTCGGGAAATGCGTACTGTGTTATACACCCCCCCCAACCCTTCACTGGCATGCTTATTTGCACATGAATGATATGTATAAATATATATATATACATATATAAGCATACACACACGTATATATATAGAGAGAGAAAGAGAGAGATACTCGATGTTAATCTCTAATATTGGACTGAATGGATGTAAGGACTGAAATGCATATTGTAAATATGTAAATGTATATTTATGGTTGAAATTAATTTTGCAGTTCCTGTGAAGTCATAGACTGGAAATGAAAATTATGTTGCAAATATCTTCTACCAGAGAACACATAATACTTAATGTGCTAAAACACTTCTATTATTGAGACTGAGAGTAATTTATAGCCAAGCAAAGATTTGGCTAATAATTTTTGTGATGGATTTCACACTTACAAACTGTTTTAAAATTAGGGAAGAGGTCCACAGCGGAAAAGCTGGATTGGCAACATAATGATAGTACTGGTGTAATTTTGAATTAGGAACTGCTCAAGATAGCCGAATGTAGAGATCGGTGTCAGTTCATATGTCTATGCACTCCCTAAAACGATTGCAACGTTTATGGGACTAATGATGATGCCTATTCAGTTGTGTAGCTAGAGCTTTTGCCGCCCGGGGCGGTCCTTAAAATGCCGCCTTTATAGGAGCCGCCCATAAATGACGTCGAAGCACCGTGGGGGAAACACACATATTACGTTGCTCAAAATGCGCAACTTTAAATAAAAGTTCCACCTTAATATATAATTCATCATCATCATTTGCCCTTTGAGTTCCTTGTGGAACACATGGTTTCTGATTACCGACACTTTATTTAATGTAGTTTTACGTGGCTTCACGCGTGATACGATATTACAGTGCAGCCTTAAACTAAAAAAAAAAATATTTAAATGACAACAACAAATTTAAAAAAAAACGCTCAATTTCAAATAGAAAAAAAACGCTTGAATTAAGGGGGGGATCCTTGCCACGTCACATTGAGGAAGGGGTCTAAGTTTTCGTTTCATGACGCCGTGTGACGAGAGTGCAGGGGGTGACAAATCAGCCGAAATTACCTGACGTCATTTATGGACAGCCCCTTAAGTCAACTATATGATGGTTTTTATAAATTCATAAACCTGAATAAATAATTGTAATTGAAACAAAGTACATTGTAAAAGTTGATGAACAATTTTACCATTGCATGCCCTATTAATATAAGCAGTAAATAAAAGAGGCCACATAAGATGATTTACCTATAATTAAAAATTTTAAAAAATACAATATAATTGTTTTGAAGGCTCCAAGAAATTTTAAGGGTCGCTGCCCCCCTACCCCTTCCCTTCCAAGAAACAAAAGATATTTCAAATTGTACACCCCCAAAAAAAAAACATTACCGATTAATTTGCTTTTACATTTTATTTATAAATGTATGATTTTTTTTTTATAAAAAAGAAATTTAAAAACATCATTATATAATCATATTTTTTTATTATCTATACATTTACTAACTTACCTAACTTTCATAGTATAAAAATCGTGTATTATGTTAAAAATATATATAAATTACTTGTAATACCTTGTTCTATGGAGAATATTGCAAGATTTTGTAGTATTTAATCACATATTGTGGAGCGAATATAATTTATTATCAACTTCAGTTTGGAGGAGCTCCTTTCACAACACTGATAGCAATTGTTGAAAAAATTCTTAGCAAAAGTATAATTTTAGGTAAAGAATGTTTCAATTATTACAGGTCAATATATTTTTATAGACACCCGGTTTTTTTTAACATAATGCCTCTTCTTGTACTGTAGATACAGCCAGGGCTGGTCTTAGGCTCATCCAACCTATGCGTTCACAGAGGGCCCCACGCTTTCATAGGTCCCACCTATCATAATGTTCACTTTTTATTCTTATTAATTAATCATCATCATCATCTGTGGCACTACAGCCCATGTAGTGCTCTGGCCTGCTCCACCACACCCTTCCATTCAGATCGATTGATGGCGTTCTTTCTCCATGCTCGAACCCCAGCTGGTGTAGGTCCATTTCCACATCATAGATCCATCTCAGTCTTGGGCGACCAGTGAGTCGTCTGCATCCTGGTTTTTGCCTGTAGATGATTTTTGCTGCTCTATATTCTGGCATCCTTCCAACATGCCCTGCCCAGCGTAGTCTTCCTTTTTTGATACATGTGACTATAGGTGGGTCTTTGTACAAAAGGTATTGTTCTTGATTTGTGCGAATTTTCCAGACATTACTTTCTATCACAGGGCCATATATCTTCCGAGTGTTTTTCTCTCCCAAGTATTGAGTATGTTCTCAGCCTTTTTGGCCAGAGTCCAGGTCTCACTAGCGTACGTTACTACCGGTGTTATAATAGTGGTGTATATCATTTTCTTTTTTTTCTTTGAGTGGTTTTTGCTTATTAGAAGTTTTTGTAAGTAGGAGCGGTTACCTGCTGTTAACCTTTCTTTCACCACCGAAATTATCTCATTGTTTTCGTTTATAGTTGCCCCTAGATATTTGAAATTAGTAACTCTCTCAAATTTGTGTTTGTTTATAATGATATTAACTTCAGTATTGGTGTTTCGTGACATAATCATATATTTTGTCTTTGGTTCGTTTATAATGAGACCAACTTTGGCAGACGCATATTCGAGTTCCTTGAAAGCTTTATCTATGTCATTCCTGTTTCTTCCCAGTAGCGCTATATCGTCTGCATATGCCAGGTATTGATGTGGTTGATTATACAAGGTTCCTGATGGTCTTTGTACTGTTATGTCTATCAGGAAATAGCTAGTTATGGTTCTTCTGGAACTAACATGTATGTGTCTAATGATTTTTTCTAGTGTGATGTTGAACAGCATACATGATAGTGAGTCTCCTTGACTGAGACCGCGGTCAACTGTGAACTCCCTAGAGTAATCTCCCTGTAACTTGACTCTACTTTTGGAGTTGGTCATTGTCATATATATGAGCCGAGTTAGTTTGTTTGGGACTCCCAAGTTCCTGTAATGCGTTGTATAGGTAATTCCTATTTATGCTATCATATGCAGTTTTGTAGTCGATATAGAGTTGATGTATGTCGATGTTATATTCATAGCATTTCTCCAGGAGACATCTTATAGTAAAAATATGATCTGTGGTTGATCTATTTTGTCGAAATCCACATTAATAGTCCCCTAGTATCGATTCACTATAATTTTCAAATTTTCTTGCTATGAGCTTTGTGAGGATTTTATACATCACATTGAGGAGTGATATTCCTCTATAGTTAGAGCATGTTAACTTAGATCTTTTTTTGTGTATTAGGATTATGAGTGATGTGTACCATTCGGTTGGCATTTCTTCTTTCTGCCAGATTCTGGATATAAGTTCGTGTATTTGCTTATGTAGCTTGGCACCTCCTTGTTTTATCAATTCAGCTGAGATAAGGAGCTTTGCTATTTTTCATGGAAGATATTACTTCTTTTATTTCATTTAGAGTTGGTTGGTTTACCAGCGGGTCCGGTCCTCCTTGCAGTGGTATGTAATCCTCATAGATAATTAGATCTGGTCCATTTAGTAATACCTCAAAGTGTTGTGCCCATGCCTGTAATACTCTGCTGCTCTTTGTTATCAATTTTCCATACATATTTTCACACGTGTGAGATGTTGCTTGAAATCCATTATTTTCCTGCTTTATTTTCAGGTACATCCCCCCACATCTCCTTCTTTTGCCAATTCTTCTATCTCAACAATTGTTTTTTATTTTTCCAGATTCGCTTTTTCCTTCTACAGGTTTTGCTGGCTAGCCTTCTTGCTTCATTATATTTTTGCCGTGTTCCTCTAGTCTCCCTTTGCAGCACCATTAGTCTCGCCTTGTTACATTCTTCTATGAGTTTTTTGCATTATGCGTCATACCATCCTGTTCTTTTCACTATAGGTTTAAATCCAAATGTTTCCTCTGTTATATGTTTAAATATCTGCTTCAACTTTTCCCATTGCTGGTTTATAGTAGCGTTGCTGGTTGCTTCTCCTTTGTATGACTTTAATTCAGTTTCGATCTTCTGTTGGTATTCCTCCGTAATTTTTGAGTCTCTACACAGTTTCTGACTGTCGTACTGTTTTTCTTTTTTATTTCGTGTGTTATATAGGTTACTAATTCTTTGTTTAACTTTTATCCTGACCAAATTATCGTCTTAGTCTATGTCCGCCCCTCTACAACTTTTGACATCTAATAGGCCATGCCTCCGGTCAATAAGTGCATGATCTATTTAATTACTAGTATATCCATCTGGAGATATCCATGTCATTTTGTGTATTTGCTTATGTTGGAATATTGTGCTACTGACAGTCATAACTTTACCGATGGCAAAGTCTATAAGTTTCATTCTCTTGTCATTGCTCTCATCATGTAGACTTTCCTTCCCGATTGTTGGTCTGTAGGATAGTTCTTTTCCAATTTTTGCTTTAAGTCTCCAATGACTATTTTCGTGTCATGGCGTGGTGCCTCATCATATACTTTCTCCAGTTTCTCATAGAAGGCTTCTTTCATGTTGTCATCTGCATCTTCGGTTGGAGCATGTGTACAGATTAATGAGATATTGCAAAACTTTCCTTTAATTCTTATAGAGCCCAATCTTTCATCAACAGGCTTAAATCCAATGACTTTATTCACTGCCTCTCTCTTAACTGCAAATCCTGTTTCAAAGGTATTTGAGGTGTTTCCACTGTAAAATACTGTATTCTCCTTAGTACTTACAATATCCGAGTCTTTCCATCCTATCTCCTGCAATGCTGCGATAGCTTTTCTATATCTTAGAAGTTCCTCACTGAGGCGGGCCAGGGTACCTGCTCTATAGAGGCTAAATACGTTCCGAGTGGCTATTAGAATCTCATGTTTGTAATCCAGTGTGATCAGTCTGAATTTCGTTTTGTGTTTTCGTTTTCGTAACTGTATTTTTTAACGTGACAGGGTCGTCAGCACTGTGCACAACCTTCTGAGGGGGCTGCCCCTTGTAGCTCTCAGGATAGCTGCCTTTGTTTTGGTGTGGTCCCTAGCCTATGTGGATCCCTCCACTTCCTGCTAGGCAGCCGGTTCTGTTTTTGGACCGCCCCAGGTATTTTATTTCCCCGGTACCCTCCATATCTGGTGGGCTTTCCCATATCCGCCACCTGGGGAGGCGCTCGATGGGAGATCAGTATCTCCACACCAGCTTAATAATTAATACCTTATCCCTTTCCAAACGGGGGCACACGTATTTCTTTTTGCATTCTCAGCTACATAGGACCCCGCATTAGCTTAGACAATCCCCGTGTACTGCCATAAAAACCTGGATCCTTTCTTTTTCAATCACAAACAATTCTTTATCAATGAAAATAACGAAATTTATTTAATGTTCAAATTCTTCATTTAATAGGCTAGATGGCATTATACACGATTATTTTCTTGCAAGGGCATGTAACTCATCACCACGTTGTTTTATTTTATTTCATAATAATACGTATGGATAAAAATATTTCTCGTTGTATTTCTTGCTCTATAGATAGAACCACGTCTTCTGAATTTTCCCACGTCATATTTTTTCCTTCTAACTTGTCTTTCATCTCTGTAATCTGTATCCAACTCTTTATAACAGCGTTCTTCATTAGCACAAATCTTTGCTCCATGAAATGGGTTTGCATAGTTTGCATTAACTTAAAAAGACGGGTTCCCATAAATTGAAATATAGAAAAGAAAAAGATTACATTGAACTGAATAAAGTTCCAGCATCTGATCTCGTTTTACTAGGTCCTTCATTTGTCAATTCTTCTGTCAATTTTTGTCAATTATTATGTATTTTTCGGAATTATTTTTGTTATTATGGTGTTTATTAACTGAAAAGTTAATAACCGTTCATTTTCAAGTATAACTTTTTTTCAAATGAAAATCACAAGCTATATGTGCTACTTTAATGCTGTAAAAACAAAATAAATTAAATTTTTAATAAGTTATCTTATAAGAATTTTATGAAACCTGAAACAGTAATATAATTTAGTACTTGCAAATTAAACACAATATTCGAAACACCATGACATGTAGGTACTTGTAAGTGGATCCTTCTGCGAATGTCGAATTTCCACACAAAAACTGTCGTGGAGATATAACTAGTCTAAGTATTTTTCAGTGTAGACAACCTGTTTCATATAAGCTTCGTTTATAAATATGCATCAGTCTCCGAAACACGTCAATTTTTCCTTCATCACTATTTCATCATTCTCAATTCATTATTGGTCATATTTATCAGTTTTATTCACTTCATATTTTCACTTGAACACAATTTGCACTAATAATCTCAATCTTAATTTTCGAGCACCTCATTTGTGGAAGAAGATAGCGCCATCTTTAACAATCAAAGAAACAAACACAAAGTGATGTGTTTAGTGGTAAATGTTTTATTTTTGTGATGGAATTGGTCTAAACATTAATAACGCTTGATTTTAATCAGAGGACGTTAACTATGCTTTGAAAGGCCCCGACTAAGAAGTACCCACGAGTTAATATTGTTTATTTAGCCCACTTCTCACCCCAACTACTCCTCAGTTGACTACAGTCCTTACCATACTGTAACTTAAGTCATGGTAAAAAAAGATTAAAAATAACAACACACAGTTCGATAAGGGGACTTAAAAAGAAGAAAGTAAATTATAACGTAATAGTCCGATTCCTTCGATTAACTTTTACTAAAAGCTTTGAGCGGGTTCTTTTGAGGTTTTACACATTAAGTTTCCTCAATCTCTCACTTATAAATCTTCTTTTCCCTTCAAAATTGTAAATCTTTATTTTTTTTAATATCAAAACTCTATCTTTGTGGTGTATTTCTAATTTAGAATGAGATTTTGAAGCAAACGGCCCAGGTTTTTATTAAAATTAAATCAAAATATTGATGAATTTATAAGTTTTATTTCATTTCTTATATTACAGTTCAATTATAAGAACGTACCTTTCAAATAGCATTTTTTACTTTTATTAATTTTATAGTCTAGTCCAATTATAAAAACGGTTTTTTTAAAAAATGTTGTTTAACATCTATTTATTTTTATTCCTAACACCTCATTAGCCCCCACCTCAACATTTTAATGTCATGGATTTGTGGTGACAGGGTGAACTCAGTTGACACGTGAATGTTAACAGCATACAGATACATACACTATATTAAGATAAGTTAAATTCATTTATTTAAATACCGTACATTCGATCGGTTTATATTTTGAAGGAAATGCTTGTCATCTAAAAGCTATCAGTATTTAAATTTTGAGATCTCTGGGATCAGTAAAAGTAATTTTATTTTAACTTAAAAAATCTGAAATTTTGCTGTCACAAAAAAAAAAAAAAAAAAAAAAGATAAAAGAACAAAATAAAGAATTTAAAAAAAACGTTGAAAAAAAAGTATATGTTCTTTTTTCCCCTTCAACAATTCTCTCTTTAATAGCAAAAAGAAATGTATTTTTTTAAGGGTCAGGACTGAGACAAAGGCTGAATAATTTGTGCTTAATGTTATTTTAAAAATTTGCTGGGAGCGATTGGTATTTTCAAAGTTGTTGATCTTAACCTTCGCCATCCACCCACAGGTGTCGGCATGTTGAATGACCACCCCCTAAGCTGCTGAAACAATTTGCAAACCCGCGCTCCATCCATTCTTTATTTATTTATTATTATTATTATTTTGTGTGTGTGTATTATTATCATTTTAAATAAACTGTGTGCCTAGAAGAAAAAAATGATTTTAAAAACAAAGTTGTTAGTATTTAAATGTTAAGAAATTTTACAGTGGCTTGAACCCTTTGTGTGCGCTTGTGGGTCTTTGTGTGTGTGTGTGTGTGTGTGTAATAAAAATATTATTCTGGTAATTAAATAATTATGATACAATGCATATAAATTCTATTTGCTCACTTTTTTTTTACAACTTTGAAAATAAGACATTTTTCTATGTTCGTAATCTGAATATTTTCCCACTTTTTCGTAATTAAATCATCACTTAGAAACAGGAAGTTATTTCCTGATGCAGCAAAATAGCAATAAACATTGTCTCAGTCCTTGACTAATCAGTAAAGTTGCACTGTTTCTCGTGACGCATAATTTTCTTTCAAAGGTTGTTCTCTATGTATAAAATGACTATTCAATACTGTAAATTGTCTTTGTTAATATCGGAAATGGATTGAGTCTTGAAGCCACTTATAAAGAGTTTAGAATATGTTGTTCGTCCTCGAGTCGACAAGTACCACTCTAGTCATCCGATGGTTGCTGTGACTGGTTTTGCATATGTGTGCACAGATGGAAGATAATATAGACTGTAAGACATCTGATCGTTGTTCCTCATTAATCATGTCACGATGTCATGATTAACATAGTATGAATTTAATACAAAATGCTCTAAGGAGAAATATCATGTAAGATATTGCTGATATATTTCCTGAGTCGAATAGTTATTCTAAAGAGCATTGATACATTCTAGTTCACCGTCACTGTCACAAAAATGTAATCATACAATAAAGTGTTAAAGAGGTCTTACCAAGTACACAATAACATTAAAATATTCAGGCACGACAAAAAATGTTTACCTTTTACAAGCAGCAAAATAAAAACACTGTCAGAGAAAACTAAACAATTACGTTACACTTGCATTCATATTTTCTTTCTTTTTATATTACAGAAACATCTTCTATACTAATCATACAATGCTCTCCATGGATTTATGTCTAGTTTTTTTTCATTTTTATTCACGTTTTAATGCTCATAAAATGTTAGCTTCCTCGGCTTCTTCAGGCAACACAAGCCACGCTCGAAGTCCAGTGAGAGAAAAACGAAATTTAGTAAATTTTAAGTCATGTATACAAAATAAGAAAAGTATAACTCAACGTTTAACCCGAGGCCGTTTTGTCCGGGGCCATTTAGTCTGTGAACCATTTTATATACTAGACAAACATCTTTTTAAAGAATTTTTTTTTTTCATGTTCTTTTTTTTTAAAAAGTCTTATACCATGCCACTCCCATCACGCCCCAATTTTGTTATATTTTCTGCTCAGTTTTTGTTTTACCAATTCAGGATATTTCGATTATTTTTTTTCACACTTCACACACACGAGTTGACATTGTGTTAAGGTCAATCTAGAATGTCATATTAGGTTTTATGTATTTAGTTTTAACAAAATTTACCCATCTGGCATTCAAAGCTTGCATCTTGGCATATCACTTTATACGTGCTCGTAACGTAAAATAATAAACTTAGCAACATGCCACATCCGTCAACAAAACTCCACAATATTTTTATGAGTAAACCGGTTATTAAAATGACCAATGTTGCAATAGAAAACAAATGCCCAAATTGAAAAGTCAACGGTTCTAAGATACTCTACAGCTTGGGTCATGTCTATAATTTCGTAAACACTCGTTAAGTCTAGTAAACAACAACAACGATCATTTTTGCCATGGGACAAGCTTTCTTCGACCCTATTACAGAGGTTATTATTATAATATTTAATGTTTCCATCATTTCCCTCAGCTTTAGTAAACATCACTACATTATTTACTTGAATTATGTGTTCCTTCTTTTCATCCTTAGATGTGTTTTTCGTATAACCTTATAAGCACACTAAATTTTCTAATAATTTAACTAGATTAACTTTCTCCATAACTGTATTCTTGTTCCATTCTGAATTCAAATTTAACTTTCTATTTTAATTCAACTGCATCAATTTCAAGTTGATTAACTTTTGTTTTGATCCCAGGGCGACATTGACTGAATGATTTTCAGAGGTCCTAAATTAATCTGTCATCCCTGGCTCAAAATAATTTTCTTTGTCATGTTCTTTTTAAATGAGTACATTTTATATTAGAGTTATCTGTAATGTTTCCAATGCTTTATCTGTTTCCACTATCGTCTTACTCAGTGCTGCTTTGAGCGCGCCACTGAGGTTATCCCGTTTATCTTGTTCATATGGTTTTGTTTTATATTTCTATTCAAATATTCTTTTTTTTTGTGCTATGCCCCGCCCTGTCCACGTCGAGCTGATGAATCATATTCTTTCTATTATACTCCAGGCCATAAACAGGATTTTAGGGGTTGTCATAACTATAATAGTCAGCTGATTTATTCGCCACCCTATAATAGTCTCTTGTTTAGTATTGGTCCTAACAATAGATGCTGGTTGACTCGTACACATATTTATGAGAGTCAAATTCGTCATTTTATAAATTTACTGATTAATTCCACTTTGTCTTTTTCTTACATCCATCATATTACCTTTTGTGTCTTTTTGCGCCTTTGATTTCTTGCTTGGCGAAATAAAATTGGATCACTTATAATCCACTTCCTCGTAAGTTAGCGAGCTCAAAATTTCCAAGAAGACTAATGCAGATGACTGAAATGAGTTGTCAACATTTCAGATTGATTCATTGTTAGGTAATCACTTTAAAGAATTTTTAGAATATGTTATTTATCTGTGTGAATAATTTTAATTTTAGATATATAGTGTCGTGGAGCGTAATTTATTGAACAGCCTTTCCATCACGCAAAAAGGTGCTTTTTATGTTGTTAATATTTAATATATAGTCTATATATATTCGATTGGTGCACATTATAATAAACATATTTTATGACACATAAAGATATAAAAAATTTTGTATTTTTTTATTGTCTTGCGCTGTGTATTACTATGAACATCCATGGAGTAATGTCTCGTTTTTATTTCATCATCATTTTCCGCCATTGTCTGACATTTTTAAATACTATTTAGGGCTACGAAACTAAATGATTAATTCATCGATTAATAGTTAAAAATTATAACCATTAATTTATTTTTTAATGATTAATTTACAATAAAAAAATTTTGGAAGTAAAAATGTTTTACAAAAAATATACTTAAAACACTTTCGGTAAATAATAATCCCTAGAATGGTGGAAACTTACTAAACACCATTATCCGACAATGTCGTTCCTTTCGTGGACACTTTTGTGCATACCAATTACCTTAAATCCATATAAAAGATTGTTCAATTCGGCTGTTATATTGTCAATTAGATTCGATAATCAATTCAACTTAAATATGTCAAAACACTAGTCTTTTTTCGTAGTTGTTGAAAAGAATACATATAAAGGAGACATTCCAGTGTTATTTAGATTTTCAACAAGAATTTTTAATAAGTGGTATTTATGAAATCACGAATGTTCATATTTTTATTTAATTGAAATAAACAATTAATTAATCTTTACATTTTTCATAAGGTCTCATTTTTTAAATTTTATTTTGTTACTCGAAGGGATCCTGATGTGGATGACTGATAGCGGAACAGAAGAAATTAATTAGTTCAAAAACTTCATTGCCAGTGTCAATTGCATTTGATTGAACTATAATGCATTTTATCTCTATTGTATTTATCATTTACTTATTGAAATTGCCAGGGATCGAGTTGCAAGCTGGTAAATCTTTTGAGCTATCAGGAAGATTGTATTAAACAAATTACCATTTTTTAAATCTTACCAGGATTTTTATATATAAAATACAAACATGATTTACCATATTATGTTTGTTACTTAAAAATGTGTTTAAAATATGTTTAAAATCTGAGGTCAATTCATTTTTTCATTTTAATTTTTTTAAAATTTAGTTAATTTTTGTGCTATCCAGACAATACACCATTAGTTATTGTTGGTTAAATGAAACTGGTAAACACAACTTCACTTGCCCCATTGTCTCTCTTTGTCTAAAATGGGGAAATGTTGATAATAATAGACATTTCCCCATTTTAGACAAAGATATAATTTTAATTCTTTTAAGAAGTTTGATGTTAAAATTAGTAATGACGTATACATAACTATCGTAAGGAGTCGCATGTATTGTTAGTTGTTTTTTTATAATACGAAAGCTACTGTGAGCATCTTTTAATTTTAAAAAGTATCATCGCCTATTGTGAGTAGTATGTAAGGTGCAGAACGGTTAGCATTTGTGGCATACGCCACCGACGTCACTTCCGGTCTATGACGTCACATATGGTGGGCGTGGTTACTTCCGGGTTATGGTTGGGGTCATTTCCGGTTATGGTTGGGGTCATTTCCGGTTATGGGTGGGGGGTCATTTCCGGTTGTGGGTGGGGGGTCATTTCGGGTAGGTGTGGTACCAAGATGGCGCTGAACATGTCTAAACACGTGTCCAAGATGGCGGCCAAGATGACGGCCATTGTAGGGGCAGTAACTGCGTTTATTATGAGTAAATTAAGTTATTTCCCTTTGTTTTCTTTTATTTTGTTTTTGTTATTGCTTTTATTTTTTAAATATTTTATTATATTCAACAGTGGTTCTCAATATATTATATAATAGTTAGATTTTTTAATTTTTTTATTATTTTAAATAGTTAAATGGTTCTCAATGTTTTATATAATATGTTTTTATTTAAGTTTTTAAATTGTTTATTCTTTTTAAAATACACTGGTTCTAAATGATTTATACAATAGCGTAATTTTTTATTTTAAATATTTCAAGGGTTCTCAATGTTTAATATAATGGGCTAATTTTTTACATTCTTTTCTTATTAAATTTTACAATGGTTCTCAATGTTTTATATAATACCTACATTTTTACACTCTTTTTCTTATTTTAAAATTTAAAATATTTCTAAATGTTTTATATAGTAGCTAAATTTTTTATTTTCCATTATTTTAAATATTACAATGGTTCTCAATGTTTTACATAATAGGTATTTATTGAAGTTTTTAAATTGATTATTATTTTTTAAACATTTACAGTGGTTCTTAAGCTTTTATATAATAGCTAAATTTTTATTTTTATTATTTTCAATATGAAAATAGTTCTCAAACTATTTCATATGTATTAATTTTATTATTTTTATGGGTTTCATGTTGCTGTGTGATGTATTTTATTGAGGGTACCCCTGCTGGACAGGTTTTGTTGGTGGCGGTTTTAATTATAGTAAAGTAGTGGGGCTGATGCTGGTTTTAAAAATTATTTCCCGTTGGTTAATTTTTTAATAATTAAGTTTAGGGGCATTTTTCCAAGTACGAGGGAGTTATTTCTTCATCTTTTTCTTACTTTAAGTAAAGACTTACCTTAAGTCCAGGAACAATTTTGTGTCTTCAAAGGAGTCATGTAAACATGTTTTTTTTCTGACTTTGATATGATATAAGGTTACATTTTCTTATTTACTTGTACCCCATATGATCTCGGTGTTCCATCTGATAAGTTATCAAAGGGTACTTGGTATATGTTTCTGATATTTTAGTTTAGTTCAATAATATTATTATTTAAACTTGTAGAAATTTATTACATGCGTCAGGTAGTTTTTGATAAAGTGGGTATGGGTTTGTAATTTGACCACACAACGGGTGTTGTAAATATTTTTTAAATTAAGGAATGTTATCCACCAGAGGTGATTTTTTTTTTTTAAAGGAAATTTCAATTTAATATTTCTGTAAAGTAATTTTACTTTTGACAATATGCTTTCTGACTATTGTATTTTTTGTGAAGCTAATTTTAAACGTAAACGATTGTATTTTTTTGGTCTATGTTTAAACGTAAATTGTAGTGTAAAATAAATATTTTCTTGTAAAAAAATTTTTATAAGGAAGGTTATGATTTATAATATATTTTATAAGGTAGTCGTTGCTAGATATCTTTGTGGAGGTGAATATTTTGTACTCATGACGGTTCGGGTCACTACGCCAGCTGGTATTAAAAGGGTTATTGAGCAGGGTAGAAAATCCCAGCGAGCGCTCGCGCAAGCGGTTTTAATTTGGGTGATGCTTTTGTAACAGGTCATATGTCGCATATTTTACTATGTATAGGCGTTCGTCTTATGAGTTAGCGAGTGGGGGTAGTCTTTTGTAGTTTTTTACCAACGCCCAGTGGTTGTTCATTTTATCTTTCGTCACAGATATGTAACGAACCGGTACAATAAGACATAATATTAGCACCTCTCTACTCGAGATGGTTTAAACTTTTTTGTTTGAGTAATGTTATAAGCTTTGAGTGTTACAAAGGTGGGCTCATAC
>MUZC01004043.1:85522-117619 GCA_002072015.1 Radix auricularia | reverse complement strand
CGAGAACCGCTAAAAAAAGACCACGAGAACCGCTACTTTTGTTAAAAAGATCCTATAAAACCATGAAAAGAAAGAAATCAGCCTCTATCTCATAAACATTGCTCCCATCCACACCCCTCTCTTCGTTTGTATTATTGTTTTTAATCTAACCCAACGCATTAATTGCCCTGGACACAGCACTAATTTATTTTAAAAACTTATATTAATTAAGCCGTAAGATCCCACCATCCTATTTGAACTATTGATTTAAGCTAAACCAACACAATATAACACCACTTCATGACTTCCTGTACATACCTTATACCACTACACCTATACAACGCCTATGTGATAACCCCAACCATGCAAATAACCCGCCGGCGCCAACATTTCTGCTTGTAACCTATACCATCATCACCCCCAACTACTTTACTATAATTAAATCCGCCACCCCTTCATGAAGTCCTGTACATACCTTATACCACTACACCTATACAACGCGTATGTGATAAACCCAAAAGTACAAATATCCTGCTGGCGCCCCCTATTCCTGCTTGTAACCTATACCAGCATCAGCCCCACTACTTTACTATAATTAAAACCGCCACCAACAAAACCTCTCCAGCAGGGGTACCCTCAATAAAATACATCACACAGCAACATGAAACCCATAAAAATAATAAAATTAATACATATGAAATCGTTTGAGAACTATTTTCATATTGAAAATAATAAAAATAAAAATTTAGCTATTATATAAAAGCTTAAGAACCACTGTAAATGTTTAAAAAATAATAATCAATTTAAAAACTTAAATAAATACCTATTATGTAAAACATTGAGAACCATTGTAATATTTAAAATAATAAAAAATTTAAAAATCTAACTATTATATAATATATTGAGAACCACTGTTGAATATAATAAAATATTTAAAAAATAAAAGCAATAACAAAAACAAAATAAAAGAAAACAAAGGGAAATAACTTAATTTAGTCATAATAAACGCAGTTACTGCCCCTACAATGGCCGCCATCTTGGTCGCCATCTTGACCGCCATCTTGGACACATGTTTAGACATGTTCGGCGCCATCTTGGTACCACACCCACCGGAAATGACCCCCGCCCACAACCGGAAATGACCCCCACCCACAACCGGAAATGACCCCCACCCATAACCGGAAATGACCCCAACCATAAACGGAAATGACCCCAACCATAACCCAGAAGTAACCACGCCCACCACATGTGAGGTCATAGACCGGAAGTGACGTTTCTGGGGCTGCCCCAGAAATAATACCTGATCTGCACATACTTAACTACTGACATTATAGGATAAAGCTGCATTTTCAACATCGCCTGTAACGTAATCATTAAGAAAACTTATAGAGGATAATTGTTAATTAACTGCCTTTACCTTCACTATTCTGCTTGATTAGATTGCAACAGATTCAACACTTGACTTGAAAGGAAGTCTTTCATCTATGGAGAAGTTTATCCAAGCTCAGTGCATTCTTATATTAAAAGAGCTCTCTGGGAATGACAGGAGAGAATACTTCCTTGAAATAACATTAATATGACAGATTAAAAGACTTCATATACCGAGATGAGGACCTCTTAACACAATACTAAGATATTAACATTTGTTTCTATGAATTGTTTGGTTTGTTGTTTTTTTTAATTGAAATACCACAGCCGTTTATTTTAAAATTATATATATTATAAATGTGTAATGAATGTATTATGGACTCAATCATACGTGTTACCCAGAAATGATCGAAAAGTAAAGGAAATCGAAAGATTAATTCATTTACGCTTCTTTACTTTTTTGGTGTCATAAACCATAGCACTGGGACATCAGTGGGTAAATAAGGAACTGTCACAGAGTTTTTTCTCGCCTTGAATTCAGATTAGCTTCATGTTTCAAAAAAGCAAAAAACACTCGTGATTTTTCAAAATAATAAATAAGTTTTATAGTTTGCCATTGTTTCACTTAACTGATTCTACAATTTAATGTGCTAGCAGCTAGAAGTAGATAAATTTGACATTAGCACTATAAATAAATTTATAAAACGTCCAATTTTGTTAAAGTTTTAATTATTTATTTATATGTTACCATTTATACTTTTTTTTCCAATGAGATTTAAGGCGAACTAAAAAAAAACACAATCATTTTTATGTGGCGCGATCCTACGCTAAAATTTAAACCACAAAATTAATCCGAACCAAAACAATTGAACTCTTGAGATCAATTTTAAAATATATTTAATTTTCGTTGCTCAGTCATATATTGATATTTAATTGGAAAGTTACGTTCAGCTTAAAAAATAAGCATTTTTTTAAAAAAATGTTTGCATTTGATATTTATGCTAGGTACCGGACTTATTAATAGAAGTAAATTGAACTAACTAAAGCATTTCTGAAAAAGCTTAATTATTTTACTTGCGAATTGCATATGCTATCTTTATTTCACTGTAGTTGGAATCACATCAATAGACTTTTTACATTTTTTAATTCATTTTTTTTAAAAAAAATTTACATACGTTCAGTAACAGACGGTCGATTTTTTTTTTTTAATGTTTTTTGTTTTTTTTTAATAATTTTTTTTCCCTTTTTTTTTTTTTTTTTTTTTTTTTTTTTTGAAAAAAAAAAAATTGTGTCGGGGGTGTGGAATATAATTTACAACATGTGATGATGCCTTATTAATAATAAGGGCTCAAAATAATAATTTATTTCTTTATTTAAAAAATATATCAATTCCATAAAGCCGTAATGTTAAATCTTAAAATGTAGACATAAATAAACATTTCAAATAATCTTTCCATGTAAAAACAATTATTATTAATACGTTTAAAAAAGAATGATATTTTTGGTCCAGTATGTTATAAGAAGACTTTATTTTAAGCCAGAAGATTGTTCTAGCCTTTCTTTGTGTGAGTATGGTGCACACGATTTCTTGGATTCCTTTTAATACGACTGCTTCAGTTAATTTCAAGTATTTTAAAGAGTGTTTCATATATAACGATTATCATTTAGTTGCTTGGCGCCATATATTGTGTAGGTTTGGCCTTTTTTGAGGAGGGGGGGATTGTAGTGCCATATCTTCTCAATCTCATAGACCCACTTACAATATTGTATTACTTGAAATTGTGTCATGCCGCAGTGTCGTAAATATTTATGAGCTTTTATGATTATGTGACACGATAGTGGTAGAGATGCTTTGGAAAACCTTCAATAATGTCTAGTTAGTACATTAGGGAACTGAAATGTACATTTAGTTGCTTTTTTCGTCAAAATTAATAATTTAATTACACCTACCTATTATGATGTATTTCAAGAAATAGAATGGTAAAAAAAAAAAAAATAATGTTGATTGAGTCTTAGTTGTTTTTTTTTTTTTTTTTTTGGGTAGGGGGCTGGGGCGTGGGTGGAATATTTCCTATTTATATTTAGATACAAAATATATTAAAAATTGTAACCAACAGTGTTTCATGTGAACATAGGATCGGCTATCGCTTTAATATGAACATTTTTCATTTTCTTTATTCCTTTATCTTCGTGTGTCTATTTTCTATACTAATGACAGCCTAGTCTCTTAGTCATTTATCAGTAAGTTTCAAACTTCTCATATAGAGGGCTTTAATTGTGCAGACTCATGCCTTAACATTATTTACCAAAATATGACACAAATTAAGTTAAAATAATATACAGTAATATTGTTTTCTGCTAAATTAGTATACTTTAATCATAGGTTCCTTCAGTAATTGATAAATCACAGCCATACTTAGTAGACATAAACCTTATAGACCATATTACAAACATACTTAGTAGACATAAACCTTATAGACCACATCACAACCATACTTAGTAGACATAAACCTTATAGACCACATCACAACCATACTTAGTAGTCATAAACCTTATAGACCATATACAAATTCTATATAGAAATGAAATCAATATTCCCACCTCTTCGTGTCTGGAGTAACAAAAAATTGTTTTCTTTCATGTGTTATTTCTCTTTTTTCACTTAAGATTTTAATAATAATTTTTTTTTTAAACACTTTAAAAATTGTACATGCATTTTATTATTTGCTAAATTTAGGATTAGTTGAATGTTTTCAAACTGTTTCAGTATTATGAATTTTGAATTCAAAAAAAAATAAAATAAGACTAGGCACTACAAAATATATGAACTAGCCTACAACCTGAATTAAAAAGGGAAGTAAACGAGGTTACCGTATTAAAGAATGTTTAGTAATCTAAAAAAATTATTTGATATGAAATAATTAGGAATTAGGGGCACAATAGTGTTATTTATCCTTAACCTAAAAAACAGTTTCGTTTGCTTAACGTAATCATCAATAAAAACATTTCTATAATTAGAATACAGTGCCGCTTAGACTTACCTGTTAGTGAAGATCACGTGTTCAATGACGTACTGCCCCTTGAGGTCAACCATGATTGAGTGTCGTTATAATTGTGGGCGCACAAAAATTGTTTTTTGTACACAGCTGGCCTCTTTCCATCATTGCCTAGATATGAAGCTAATGACCTTTTCCAGGTTACCTTATAAAGCGCCGCGTTTGTACAGTGACTCTGTAATCGAAAAGGACATGATCCACATCAGAAGTAATCGAGCCCTAGCTTATATATTACAGAAAATCTCCTTTTGTACAGAAGATTATTGCCAACCATAAACATGTATAGAATTTTATTCGTTGTAATCGATGATTTAATGTCTAAAAAAACAGATGACAGGATTACAAAATTATTTACTAAAGGTAGTCACCACCGAGATATCATTACATTGTTCAAAACTTATTTGGTAAAAATAAATAACAAAGAACGATAAGTCTCAGTTCCTATTATATCTTCCTATTTAAAAACCCTTGAGACAGATCACAGATTTCACAACCTGCGAAGCAAATGTACCCTGGTCGTGTTTCTTGTGCTCAAGAAAGTTTTGAAGGCGGGACAACCGCTCCACATGGTTATTTATTACTCGACCATCGACAGGAGACCCCAGATCAGCTGAGATTACGTACTTCTATATTTCTACCTGAAAGGCAAGTTGTGTGTATACCTAAATAAGAATGTCGGAAACATTGAAAACACATGGAGAAATGTTACAACACCTGAGACGCTATTTTGTTGAAAAAAGATATACTATTTCCTACACAATGTGGTATCTCAATTTAACATGTGAGATACTACCTAGTGAACCAAGGCGGTGAAAGAAGAATAAAATCGCCTTATAGAATATTGTTTGTCCTGTTAGTTCTAATAAAAGATAAAAGTAAAGCATACAACGAGTCTGTTGTCTTTTCGTGTACTGTCAACTTTATGTCTCTGTATGTGATGAGGTGGAGCTGGCTGTGCGATAACTGAAAAGTGGGAAATCGGCTGGAGCAGACAACATCCCAGGTGAACTGATTCAGGCAGGAATAAACAGTAATAAACATTCTAACCAACATGTGCAACAAGATCTGGCAGACAGGAGAATGGCCAACACCCTGGACTCAATCGCTGGTTATAACGCTCCCAAAGAAGGGTAATCTACAATTGTGTCAGAACAACCGTACAATTAGCATGATTAGTCACCCCAGCAAAGTCATACTCATGGTAATACTAAACAGACTGAAACCACAAGCAGAGCAGATCATTGCAGAAGAAGAGGCAGGCTTCAGAGCAGGACGGAGCACAACGGAGCAGATCTTCAACCTGCGAGTGCTCTATGAACATTGAAAAACATCTGCTACACCAGAGCGACCTCTTTCATGTCTTCATAGACTTTAAAAAGGCGTTTGACAGAGTGTGGCATGCAGCAATGTGGGCAACCATGCACAGGTTCAATATTAATGCTAACTTCATTGCTTTGATCGAGAAACAAAATGAGGGGTAGGACTGCAATCAGGCTTATACCGCGGATTCCACCGCAGCTAAGTTCCTTCATTTTTCATTTTTTATTTTTATTTTTATTTTCGTTTTGTTTGTGTCTTGTATGTTCGTTGATAAAGGCTCTTTGCCGAAACGTTCGCTGTTTTGTTACGTCCGGTCAGGCTAACCCATACCTTGTTTACGTCTTTTCCATTGAATTTTGATCGAGAACCTGTACAACAGAGCAACCAGCGCAGTACTCTACAACAGCAAGCTGGGAGATTCGTTCAAGATAACTGTTGGTGTCAGACAAGGGTGTCAACTCTCCCCCATCCTCTTCGACCTATTCCTGGAAAGAATTATGACAGATGTGCTCTAAAACCATGTTGGAACGGTCAGCATCGGAGGGAGAACTATAACTAACCTACGCTTCGCCGATGACATAGACGGCCTAGCTGGCAGTGAGGACGAACTAAAAGAATTTCTTGCAAAGCTAGAGAAGACATCAAAGGCCTATGGCATGGAAATCAATGCAGAGAAGACCAAGGTCATGGCAAATAAGAAATTCACAAGTGAAATAAGGATAAACGAGCAAAAACTCGAGGAAGTCCATACCTTTAAATATCTAGGGGCTATAATATCCGATTAGGGCTCAAAGCCAGAAATTCTTGCCAGAACGGCCCAAACAACTGCAGCATTAAGCAAACTTAAACACATCTGGCAAAGCAAGGAGCTCTCCCTGAGATCAAAGATTCGACTAATGCGCTCTTTGGCGATGTCAGTCTTCCTGTACGGTTGTGAGGCTTGGACGCTCACTGCAGACCTCCAAAAAAGAATTAATGCGCTAGAGATGAGATGTTTTCGAAAGGTACTAAACATCTCCTACACGCTGTTCATCTCGAACGAAGCGGTCCGCGAAAAAATAAGTGCTGTCATTGGCCCTTACGAGGACCTTCTCACCTCAATTAAAAAGAGGAAATTACGATGGTACGGACACGTGACAAGATCTGGAGGTCTCTCAAAGATGATATTGCAAGGCACAGTCCAGGGAACAAAGAAAAGAGGCAGACCAAGGAAGAATTGGGAGGACAATATCAAAGAGTGGACGGCCTTTCATTTAGCGATTCCCAGAAGGCAGCTCAGAACCGTGACACATGGCATGAGATAGTGCGCAGCTCAAAATGGTGCCCCAATGAACCAGCGTCGGGTTAAGGGACTGTTCAAAAAAAATGTCAAATGAACAATATAACTAGTATGATAGTATGTCAAATGAACAATATAACTGGTATGATTGTATGTCAAATGAACAATATAACTGGTATGATTGTATGTCAAATGAACAATATAACTGTATAATAGTAAGTCAAATGAACAATATAACTGGTATGTTTGTATGTCAAATGAACAATATAACTGGTATGATTGTATGTTAAATGAACAATATAACTGGTTTGTCTTTATGTCACATGAACAATATAACTGGTATGATTGTATGTCAAAACTCACTTGTGATCTGACAAGAGACTTAGTGTAAACTCAAAGATATATTTTCATATGTTGTAGAATAGTTATTTCAGTTTAAACTTTTACCCCAAATAGTACATGTAGTGACACGCCCAGCGGTCAAGTTATTTTAATCCAGTAGCCAGTCGGACATAGGCCAGTCCATTTCATAAGGCTTTAATAAGAAGGAAATTTTGTCCACTCTACCATGTGTACCGAGGACTTTCCCCCCATATCTTTTTAACAATGTTCCTCTGGTCAAAAAATTTACCCGAGCTAAACAAGCTGTGTGGAGAATACAACCAATATAAAAGACAGGTCCACAACAAAACATGATACCAACGACTCAAGTAAAAATGCGTATTTATCAATAGGTTAAACAAGTTAATGTAAACTCTTCTAAAAATCAATGAATCTTAAAAATTAACTAAAACAAGATAATGTAAAAAAAAACGCTTGTAAAAAATCACTTCTCCACTTTCATACACACAAAAAATCAAACTCATATATATATATATAACTCACATAACTTGTTTCTACAAAGTGTATTATTGTACGTCAAATGAAACTTTTCATTACCAAATTCCCCGACTAACAAATGTTGCCCACTAGGACATAATTTTCCTCACAAGACTCAACGACTACTTTAACTTTTACATAATACCTAATCACAAATTGGCCATTATTAAAAGAATAATTTGCACTAAGTGTATTAGGGGGAGGATATGTTGTCACTTCATGGTAACTGTTTCGGTGACTATTACAAGATGCGTACAAAGGTCGCAAGACGACCAAGGTAACTTAATGCAATGCCCAGTCCATATCGTAAACCCCCCTGAGCAAAGTCCAAAAAATCTCCTTCCTTCGGTGATCTTGATAGGCTTGACCGCTACTTAACTTATAACTGCACTGACGTGTGACCATGGCTTTCAGGGGCGTCTCTTAACTTAAAGACACATACTGATAAAGACTGCAGAAGGAAAAATAATCAAATAAAGCAATATTGAAGTAGTTTGTTTGTTATATATAAATATATATGAATTTTATTAGCTACTCCTTTATTAAAATTGTATTTGACCCATGGGTTGGTGATTACAAAAATTTATCAGGTAGTTGAGTACAATCCGGTGACATATTTTAAAGCTTTTGGGAATACGGTAACTGACGCGCAACGACAGAGGGATAAAGACGACGTTTTGCGATAAAGAAACAATAAAATTGTTAGGAAACCCGGCTTACGGTAAGGCGTGACCAACAAGGCGAAACACGAGGACGTATCTTACTGTAGTGGTAATGTTAGTGGCCCCCTCTTAAATAAACCTAGATTTTAAAAAATGACACACCTGGATGATGACATTTACGAGATAATGATTTTCAAAAAGTTTTTTTTATGGGATCTCACTATCCAAATAGTTTGTTTGTTTTTTTTTTTTTGTTTTTTTTTTTTTAATCAATATGCTAAGTATGGGATGTTAGAATTTGATTATGATTTCATAGATATGTTTATAGATAGGACCGATTTTCAACTCTGTAAAATGGATACCGTTTGTATTTGGCCCTTACGACCCAAGACTTAGCTGACGCTGTTAGGCCCAATCTCAGACAGGAATTTTATGACGACTATGACAAATGGTTCCCCTCTGAAGTTTGCTTTTTACATAGAGAGGCTTTCATTCGAGACAAGGTGCCTTACCGTTACATTGTCAGGGTTGTAGGGATAGGAAAGTATACGAAAAAAGAACTCCAGGGCTTTTTAAATTAGAGAATGAGGGGGAGGGTATGGTGTCCCTTTGTAGCAAGACTTACCACTGTTTCGGGGACTATAACAGGACAAGTACAAAGGGGCTGACTAAACAACACAGCACATTAGACTAAAATCCTTTCATGACAGTTCTCACATCACAGCAATTAGGGGGCACTTAAGACACATCTTTTTAAAATTTATTTTCAAAAATAATAAAACCACCTTTCTGTAATTGATTAACGTAGCTGATGTTTTGAGTATAGCGTATTGTCATTTATGTAGTTAATATGCTATGAATGTTTCTTTTTTATTTATATATGTATTTTTTTCCCATGTAAAGCGCTGTGAGCCTGGCTCCTTGCTGGGATACAGCGCTATATAAATCATCATTTTTGTATTATTATTATTATTATTATAACATGGGGTTCATAACAAGTGTTTCTTTTGTTTACACATACAAACAACACATGAATTCCCTTTCATATTTTTACATTAAGAGACAGGTTCACCCCGACAACGTTACATCTCCTCTGGCCCTTTAGTTAGCCGAAGCTATAGGACACATGTAACCTACATGACTCTTGACTAGACGACACGGACGCTTGTTAATGTGTACATACTAAAAATTCATGAAATGTATAAACAGCTATTTAAATATTTATCTTTTTTCATATGATTTTTATTTATAACTAATTTTAAATGCATTATATGCTGTATACTAAAATGAAATGTTATTATAAATATATGTTAAGAAATATCTCTAATCCACTTAATTTATAATTGTTTGAAACGGATAAAATTAACAAATAAAGGATGAATATTGTACGATACGTGTTTATGTTTTATACGTTATACGTAACTTAAAATTTTGGTGTTGTAACTTTAAATCGAACCAAAACTTATAAATAAACACAAACAACAGAAACATTATATACATACAGAATTGGTTGAGAACAATTGTGATTTGAAAATAAGATGCTTCATACATAGAAATAAACAGTTAGAATCACAGTCAAAGTTCTATGCGAAGCTCTGTGATATTCAAAAATAAAATGCAAAAACGAAGGTAACTTTAAAAAATATTTAATCAATTACACGATAATAAGCATCTAAAAATAAAATAATAAAAATATCAAAAATTCAAGAACAAAGGGAGATAACAAAAAAAACTTAATCAATTACACGCTTATTTCCCCTAAAAATAAAATAAAATGAAGTCAAACATTCAAAAACAAAGTGATATATAAAAGACCTTAATTACACGATTATTGCACCTTACCAACATCACCTGAGCAACCCGCCAAATTAACCGCACCACGTGTCCGGCCATCTTGGCCGCAATTCTTAACCAGCACCACTTGTCTCTTGGCCGCCATAATGGCCACCAATTTAAACGGCACCATGTGTTGAGAAGCACGCCTTTGACCTATAACTGGAGTAGGTGCAGGTGGATATGACGTCATCCACATCCGGAAGTGACGCCGCATAACCGGAAGAGACTCAAATGACAAAGGTCAACTATGACGTCATGGGGATAATTCACCTCGGCCTCCGCCTCTTACTTACCGAATTTGACGGATTTACAAGCAACTCTGCGGCGTATGCTACGCCGCGGGCATCTAGTAGATTTATATTTTATTTCATTGTATTTTTTAATGCACCATCAAGTTCTTTTGTAGCAAGGTTTGTGTATATCCACACATTTACCCAGTTTCAAATATTTAATATAACTTTCCTTTTGGCTTCAATCCTGATTAACATATTTTTTGCCCTCGTCCCACTTAGGTGCTGTCCATGAATTACGGCAACAAAATAGTGGGCGAGAGGGTCTAAAAATTTTTGACAATTGTTGACAAGAGGTGGGGGGAGGTCAAGAAAAGATGACGTCAACAATGTTACTTTTAAAAAAAATAATAATTACTTAACAAAGGAAAATTAGGCTTCATTTGTAATTTTTAGCCCTGTGTTACTCACTCGCCCAGCCTTCAGTATTTTAATTGAACTAAACTTATACCTAACTTTTTAAACCAAGCCGTTCTATAAATTAAAGAAGCTCCACACAATATAGGAACATGAGATGTTTACTTAAGTTTATTAGAACACTTATTTGTTCAAAGTTATTGTTGGTCTGCTGTCAAATAAAGGTGTATGTAAGTACTCACTCTATATTATCTTATTTAAATGTTTATATAAATTATAAAATGAACTATTGGTTCTACTAGACTCTATTAGAAATAATTTGCTTTCACTGTGAAATTGGATTAGGTCTAAGGTTAAAGATTTAATGATTATCATGTGTCTGCTGCTACGAAAAAGTAATGCCGGACATCTCAACGCGATTTCGCTAGCAAGATGCTAGATAACCAAAATGAATGTATTTACAAGAGCCAAAAAAATGAATTAGAAAATGTAAAAACTAAAAAATTAGCACTGTATTGGCTAAAAAATAACATACATTAATTCATTTAAATAATTTATAAAATTAAAAATGAAAGTTCTTAGGAGAAAATAAAATTTCCTGCGAAATAATATACGTACCCAAAACTGCCGGCGTATCCCGGCCCTTATTAGAAATCTTGTAAATACAGTACAAGTCTGGAATGTTCAGAATTATAAAATATTGTTAAATAGGCCTGGGCCTAATTGATTTTACTTCCCTAATCTTTTTTTTTTTTTTTTTTTTTTTTTTTTTTAAATAATAAATTTTTTAACAATTGAATTAAAATCATTACACATTTTTTTAATATTTACAATGGAGAAACCAAATTTCACAAGTTGTTGTATGAAGGATATTTAAAGACATTTCCTTACAAGCGTAAACAAGACTCTCAAATAGAGGTAACGTAAATTTGGATTAAATTGAAACAAAAAGAGGATGATTTGGAAACAAAAGTGAATTTGTTATTAAATAGCCTAGATATGTCGCCTTAGCACAGACAAATAAGTTGACACATATCTCCATTATGATTGATTGCACCATTTTTTTCCCCGGGGAATGGGGGGGGGGCGCTTAATGTCACTTTATTTCTAATTTTAATTTACACGACTTTAACATATTTTTGACAAAACAAGTAAATCCATGATAATAAGGATTGTAATCAACAGATCTTTTTAAATTTGCATCTTGCATCGATTGGGCTCTTAATGGCATTTCATTTTTTCTACTTATTTAAGCTGTATTAATATTATATAGTATCTTATCGCCACGAAGCTTTAGAAAGTTCTTGAGTACACTCCAGAGAAGAGCTCTGTGATTCTCGATCGAATGTGGTACGTTAGATTTTGCTAACTCATATACAGAAAGTGTAGGGTATTGAAACCTTGATATTTAATAGTTAAGCCTTTTTCATTTTGAAACGCTATTCGCGTAACGGTTTTAACAGTTGACAAAATTCACCATGTTAAGCTTTCTTATTTGGCCCCATTTTTACGAATTCCTCTAGGAGGCTTCCTTGCGCTAAACGAAACCAATGAACGTACTTCTTTTCACTTTATGACGCTTATTTCAGGTGTCGTATTAAATCTACAGGATCCCTGAGTACGCAGGATCCAAGAGTACGCAGGATCCCAGAGTACGCAGGATGCCAGAGTACGCAGGATCCCAACAGAGTACCCAGGATCCCAGAGTACGCAGGATCCCAGAGTACGCAGGATCCCAGAGTACGCAGGATCCCAACGCTAACTAAATCCCACTTTTCCGGATACGCACCGCAGCCATTTTTCTAGTAAATTGCAAAGTAATTGGACACGTTTTACAAGATGGGGTAGTGATGTCTTAGACAGATTGAACAGTAACTTTGGAGAAGACAAATGTAACTTGCATTGTCTAACTTTTTTGTAGTCGGACACCATTGATTCTGTATCAATTTATTTCTAGTTGCACAAACACCCAGGCCTTTCTATCAATAATTTTTTTATCTTCATCTATGCAATAACGTCATCGCCATCAGTAATATTGTAAAAAATAGGTTTCTTTGTATTTTAAAAAAATCGCTATGACTGAAAGAATATATACAAATAAAATCAATTACCGGTTCTCAAAAATCGATACCACTCAAACATAAAGCCTAACAACAAATATTTCATTTGTATTTCGTTAACAGACTATGAATCAATTTTAACAAATGTCATCATGTATAGTAGCCATTTTATTCAGCTCTCATAAAGGATAGCAATTGCATAGTGTGGTCGAGCTATTTTAATTAAAACTCCAATTTTATTTTGTTCTTGCCATTCTAAACATGTGTGACTCATTGCCTTGTGGTGCTGAATGTTTGCAGACATGAAATCACCAAGTCATAATCTCATAATGTTTTTGTGTCTATTACATCCACCTGTTCAGGTCGTAAATTGTCTTTTCAATGCGGCTCTCTACAAGCCAGTCTGGCAGAGTTCGACTTCCTACCCGGGACAAGCGTTTTTCGCTAATGATGGTAACAGACAAAATATTTTAACTTCAGAAGGTGGATGTCAGCACACGAAAACCAATGATCCAGCTTGGTGGATGGTGGATTTGCTAGGACAGTACTTAATTGAGCAGGTCATTTTGACCAACAGGTGAGTAACAACAAAACTTTTGTTGCTTTAGCGACTGCTCTCTGTCATCCGTTCGCGTTCTTCCTCGATATCCCATGTCGCACTTTAGTCATTTCTTTATAACTTAAATTGATTATAATACTTTCAGCGGATATATTCCCAGGCCCAATGGACGTTTAGGAAAGCAGACAAAACACACTGGCGCTTTTAAAATAACAAAGTCTTCTTCAATTAATGAGCAAAAACTTTAATGAGCACTTAAGATAATTGTTTAACTTGTCTATGATTTAGAATCATGATAATTGTTGTTGATGCCTAATTGCAGCTCAATTTTTGCTTTTTTGAAACAAGCTCCTTGCTTTAAATTTTTGTTCTTTTATTGCAAGTTTTCATTTAATTTGCCTTTCTGCTTGTTTGTCTATCATTTTTGTTAGTGTAAAACCTTGCACAAATGGTTGTATATTGACATAGATTGACACATAATAAGAACCATATCATCGATTTTCCGTGCTTGTATCCGGCGCTTTTTTACGTTGTTTTTTTTAAAGTCCATTTGAATAAGAACAATTTTATAATTCATTTTAACCATTTTTTAATCCTTCATATTAACTTTTGGCGTCGGCTTGATTGCTTCATTGATGACTTGCTTGATAGCAGAGGCGTCACTAGGGTTGGTTGCACCCGGGCCGGTAGCCCATGGTGTCACCCCTTCATGACTTAAGTGGTCGTTCATAAATGACGTCTCTTGAGATTTCCGATTTTTACCCCACCTCCCCCCCACTTCATACTTTGTCACACAAACCTTAGACCTCAACCCCTTTTTGCAGCTATGACATCAAAAAGCTTTGACATCCTCACCCCAAAAAGGAAAAGTCGTAATTTTAAATAAAAATTGGCATTTGAAAATTATTTTTTGGCATTTCAATATGTATCTGCATTCTGATATTGTCTCACGAATGAAGCCAATGCAGACCTCATTCAATAAATTGTAAACAATCAAATATTTAAGTGGTAATTATATTTAAATTTGTGAGTTTTTTAGGTTACTTCACATTTTCTCAACACACCCTCCCACTCGTCACACATTGTCACATCCTCCCACTCGTCACACATTGACACACCTCCCACTCGTCACACATTGACACACCCCCCTCTCGTCACACATTGTCACATCCTCCCACTCGTCACACATTTTCACACCCTCCCACTCGTCACACATTGACACACCCTCCCACTCGTCACTAGGCCTGTCAACGGGTACCCGGGACCCGGGTACCCGTTGCCATCGGATTACCCGGGTAGTAAAATTCCGCCCGGGTACCTGTGAAAATGTAACTTCAATGTCTATATTAACGGAAGTCAAACTTCGGCTCCCATTCGGTTGTTTTTTTTTTTTTTTTTTTTGTGAAATAATTTTTTTAATGAAAATTTTTGTTTGAAATAAATGCAGTAAATTACATATTACGAGAATTATCTGTCAACGGGAAATGTACTTTGATACATCTTTTTCTCTCAACGTGAAACAGAAATCGCAAACACAAACAAGTTTTGGCGCTTTAAAAGACTCATGTAGATAAGGAAAATAAAAGTCCAATGCCAAAAATAATGATGTTAGAGATAAAAGCGGCTGTTTGTAAAAAAAAAATCCCTTCTGTGACAGTGACTTCGCTTTGAAATACGCCGATTGATACTAGCTAATGTTGTTTATCTACCCCCCTCTCCCCCCTTTATTCTTATAAACCAGACCCCTTGCATTCGCTTGTGCTTCTTTTGTGAATTAACACGTGTTGACCTAGAAAAACTGATGTACAAGGTTGTCAGTATTTAAAGTTAATAAAATCATCAGTTACTAACAATTTCAAATGGGTAAGTTGCCGGTAGTGAGAAGGGACTGCATAGAGATAAATGAGGCCGTGTTTGGTTTTGTTAATAAAAGTTACTTTGAAATACGCCGACATAGGATTTCCGATTTATCTCCCCCCTCTCCACCCCCCATTCGATTGTGTTTTGCGTGTTCGTTAACACGAGTTCTTCATTAAAAAAAATAATACACCAAAATTTGTTATTTTTTTAAAGTCAATAAATTAGTTACTAACAGTCCAATAAAATAGAAATTACGTTTAGCACCAACGGAGGAGGCGATCATACATTTGTGACGAAGGGGGTGTGTGTTTTAGAAATGTGACGTCACATCGAAACGTGCAACTTAAAATGAAAGTTCCCCTTAAAAACTTGAATGCTTACAATTTATTTAATGACGATTTACACGTGTATGGATTTAATAGAGTTCAACTTCACATTAAATACAAACTTAAGTGACAATAAAAGTTATTTCACAAATGCTCATTTTCAAAAATTTTCATTTTCATAATAAGCTATTATGGGGGAGGGGGCGGCGACTGCAAATCTTTATTATAAGGGGGTTCTAAGTTTTTGTGACATTGGCCGGGGGAGGGGGTATAAATCAACCAAAATCACGTGACGTCACTTTTAGATGTCGGCCGTGTGGTTACTGAAAAATAAGGGGCATGGAAGGTGGCTAGATTCCATAGTATAGCTGTATGACGGTGAAAATTATGCGATGTTTTGAACGGGTAACCCGGGTACCCGTTCGAAATTTGGACGGGTACCCGGGCAGCATTTTTCAAAAAATTGACAGCCCTACTCGTCACTCATTTTCACAGATGCGTGACTCCTCCCCCTACGGCGGTTTAAAGTAGGGGGTGGGCTGAAGCCAGGGGCCCCGATGGTTTAAATGTTAGTATAGCCTATAATAAAGATGGGAAAATGTTTGTATGAGTCCCTGAAAATCTCTTGGTGCAGTCAGAATTGTTTTGCCTTCTGCAAAATCTTTATACCTTGTTTGTGTCTACTCATTGTTGACAGGTACTTTAAAAACACATGAAATAGATACCTGTTAACAAGCTTATTGTGACACAAGATGGTCAGCCCAAAATGATGATGTAAAGTCTGTTAAAAAATCATACCATAAGAATATTGCAGCACTGAAAGAATTAGAAACTAACGAAAAGCAGCCAGTTGAATGTTGACTTGAAGCAGAAGTATTTCGCAAGGAACTTGAACAACTGGATGTCGAAATTTTACTTGAAATTTAGGAAACAATATTAGAAAGTTATGAGAAAATTAATGTATCTCTTCAAGAGCCTAGAATATCTTTGAATTCAGCCATGCATTCGAAGTATCTAATTGAATTTGTTAAAGGGCAACATTATTAAATTGATTCCTATAAAGACAAAAGAAAGGACAAGTCCTAGGAAAAAAGAGAATAAACAATATCAATATTTTTTTTAAGAGAGAAAGTGTCAGTTTGATAAAGGGACATCACCAAAACGTTATTTCTGGTAATCATTGACAAACTTTCTTGAGCCATACAACATCGGTTAGGCGCACATAAAGACATCCATGAGAAATTTGGCTTTCTTAAAAACCTAACTGAGCTCAGGCAATGTCGCAATCCGATGGACAGTAGCCAAGTGAATGGAAGAATATTTAAGTGATTTCGAAGACTGCTTACCTTCAGAACTAGTTCAATTTTTAGGACTATTAAAATAGTTATTGTCCAGGCTCAGTGTAATGTACAGTAGGTAGCACAATGCGAAACTCAAAACACGTGCACGAGGCTAAAACGTTTGCAGCTTTTGAATGAGCTAACATTTTACAAATGTACAGATAGCACTTCACATCTATCTTTCAATGATTACATCAAATATAACGATGCGTTAGAATTTGCATGGGACAACCAAGACTGATAAGCTTTCTCTAATGAGCATTGAAAAGGAATTGTTGTAAGCTTCCTTAGCTTTAAGTACTTGATTTGTAAATTCCAATGAAAAAAAATTATTGCAAATGAAAGTTGAAGTTTGAAATAATAATAATAATAAATATTTTTATGTCTTCTTGATTTCAAATAGAGAAAACAGTTCGTTACCTCATAAAAAACAAAATCATTTTAAAAATACGGAGTAATGCGTAATATTCAACTTTATTGGGGCGTATTCGTAACCACGAAGCAGCGTGAGTCGGGATGAGACCGTCGTATCTGGAGGACTATCTGTATATATATATATTGTGGAATTCCTACGTTGCTCTAATGTTAAGTGTCTTTAACTCTTCTCTCTATTTCTTTAATCTGCACACACTTGGTTACTTATTATTTAAACACCAACTCAACGACACAAGAACAATTAAAATATCTGTTTATTTCCTTACTTCGTCAACTATCATGTTTCTAACTCTGGTCACATCTCTCACAAGTACCTATCTCTTTCCGTGTTCCCCGTGTGTGTCCCTTCGTCTGTCCGTCCCTCACTTACACCTCTCAGACTCCGCCCCCTCCAACTCTCACTGTCCGAAGGTCAATCTGTCAATCATGCTTTGTACCTCCCCTAGATAAGACGCTGTGGGGTGGTTTTACGTAATATATCACTGGTCACTAATCCCCTACCGGAGTCACTCTGACTGACCATACATGACACCTGGGCTGGACTTATGGTCCGTTCCGTCTACCAGGCCTTGATTACAGGAACCATCTGCATGTCACAATTGCCCTCCGGTAGGTGGACCAAACCCGCCAGACTTTTGGGATCCTCAAGGGCCGCCAGCAAGACCCATCTCAAAGATCGTCCGACCTAAATTCCCTAAAAATAACTGCATAATTTTAACTCAACGACTTTGAATTCATAATTTGCTTTGAAATAAATGAATAACAAAGAGTAGTGAGGTGTGATTCGTCCATGCTGTCGGTGTATTTCAAAGTAAAAATGGCTTTATATCCTTTAAAACATTCCCAGTCTTTCTAAAGATCTCTGTGTTGCGACTTTTTAAAAATCTTTTTCCTAATTTGTTTTATGTTGTTTATGTGTTGGGACTGTTCTATTATTGTAAGATAACTGTCATTTTTTAATTGAAAGTGTTCGCGTTAGCGTAATTCATTCTATGTCTTAATTATTTTTTTTTCTAGTTTAAAGACAGGTTTTCTGGCATAAATCGAACGCAGTGAAAGTTTTCACTTTTGTGTCAGCCCACTGACGGTTCCTCCACTACTTTACTCACTTCATTGGCTACCCATACAAGCCCGAATTGATTACAAACTGGCTGTTCTGTGTCACAACTTCTTTTCTGACTCATGCCCTTCTGAAATTTTACTGAATTTTTTTCGGTCTACTCACCAAGTCATCAGCTACGCTCTTCTGCAGACACACGCATTCTCTGTATTCCTAAGACACGAAAGAAAAATTGGCGAAACATTTTGTACAGCCAAACAATGGAATTCCCTTCCATAACACATCCGTAGTATTTCACCTACTAAGTCATTCAAGACTACATGCACTTCAGACGCATCTTTTTAAAATTTGAAGAATTCAACAACATTTCTTTTGAATGATTTACGAAGCTGATGTTAAAAGTATTGTCATTTATGTGGTTAGTATGATATGAATCTTTATTTCATTAATATATGTATGTTATTATCTCCATGTAAAACGCCGTAAGCCCGGCTCCTTGCTGGAATACAGGGCTACATGAATTATCATGTTATTGTTATTATTATTATTATTATTATTATTATTATTATTATTATTATTATTATTATTATTATTATTATTATAAAATATTATAACAAATATTTCGTGACACGCTAGAAAAGTTCTCCTACCCACTATCTATCCTTCTCTTTCTCCCTCTCTCCCTCTCTTTCTCCCTCTCTTTCTCCCTCTCTTTCTCCCCCTCTCTCTCCCTCTCTTTCTCCCTCTCGTTCTCCCTTTCTCTTTTTCTTTCTCTCACAACTCCCCTCTCTCTACTTTCTTTTCTTCTCTCTACCCCCTTCATCTTTTACTGGCTCTCTATAACACTAACTCTCTCTAAACAACTACCTCACTCTCTCCCATTCCCTTTTTCTTTCCCACTTCCTCTATCTCTCCCACACTCTCCATCTCTCTACCGCTTCCTCTCTCTTTTCTTATCTCTCTACCACTTCCTCTCTCTTTTCCTATCTCTCTACCTCTCCTGCAACCCCTCTCTCTCCCACTCTACCTCCCTCTATGCTACACTCTCTCTGCCTCTCTCCCTCATTGTATCTCCCTCTCCGCTTTTCTCCTGTCTCTAATATTTCCAATCACTCTGTCTCTCTTCCTTTCGCTCTCTCCTATACTTGACTGTGTCTGCCTCTATCTTCCCTGCCCATGTTTGTATCTCCATCTCTATCCACTCTCCCTATCTCTCTCTGGCCCTCTCATTCGCTCTCCCTCCCACCCTCTATAGATATATACACGTGTATTGTCGTGTATGCACGGGTCAGTCTTTCTTTCATTCCGTCACCGTTTCTCTCACATTAAAACCCACTCACTACCTGTAGTTGGTATAATAAAGTGGTATAAACTTTTCCCATTTTTTAGGTACAGCGATTATGGAGATGTTCCTTTACGTCTGCGCAACTTCCAAATCGACGTCTTCGCCGTTGACCGAAGTCAATATTACAATTTTGTCAACATCTCTGGTGACGTCTGCTACAACAGAACGAGTCCTGTTAGTCCTGGGACGTACACGTGGAACTGCACAACACCAGTCGTTGGACGGTTTGTCCGTTTGATCAGGTTTGTCCGTTTGATCAGGTTTGTCCGTTTGATCAGGTTTGTCCGTTTGATCAGGTTTGTCCGTTGATCAGGTTTGTCCGTTTGATCAGGTTTGTCCGTTTGATCAGGTTTGTCCGTTTGATCAGGTTTGTCCGTTTGATCAGGTTTGTCCTTTTGATCAGGTTTGTCCGTTTGATCAGGTTTGTCAGCTCGTAGTCACGATTTGATTCGTTAACTATCGCTTTAGAAGTCTCTGAAATAAGTTAAATGTGTATTTGGTCAGCGTAAAGTGGTGACTCATTATTTAAAGTTATTCTCAATGAAGCAGCGGCGGTGGTTCATAAAACCCCAATTATTGAATCAAGTTAAGACTTTGACAATAGCTTATTGAATCAGTGGCGTAGCGATTGTGGGGCAAATGTCGTGGGTGGCACTTATTCAGGAGTGGCTAATTCCTCGTCGTTAGTAGGCTCATGATAATGAAAAAATAATAAAGTGGAGCTTTTTATATAAAAAAAACAAATGCAAACCAAATAAGAGATAATTACAAGAAATAAAGGACGCCCCCCCCCCCCCCCGAAATATTTTAACGTTTTTGCTGTCAAAAATTTAACTCAATACTTGATTTTTAAAAAAATAATTCTTCTAACAATTAGTTGCTGATCTGTAAAACAAAGAGGCAGTTAAAGAACGTTACATTGATCTACTATATAAATATAAGCCAATTGAAAACCCCTGACATCAGTTTGTTTTGGGAGGCTAAATTCCCCATGCTTAATTAGCTTCTAAAATTAACAAAGTTAAAATTATGTTAAATTTTTTTAATACAGAAAATCCTAGATGATTAATGAATGAGATAAAAGAACTACATTAAAATATGGCAACGTTTCTATTGTCAAAACTACAAATACCGTAATGAATCTAAATTTATCTGATACAAATGCTTCTAGCCTGGGAAACCTTAACAATATCGTGGTTATTGAGGCAATTGATTTAGTCCATGCTATGATAAAAAGTGTAGCATAAAATTGTATTCTTCATAATTTTTAAATTTGGTAACTTTAGAATTTCATCGGATGTTTTGGCAGTTAAAGAATTGGGAAAACAAATATGATTTTCGTACACCACCTTAGATACTGGAAATTGCCACTTTTCATTCCAATTAAAGTATTCACAATCAAACTATCTCACATTGTGATTAAAAAACTAACTTAAAAACTGGTTAAAACATGGAATCAATGTATTCACGTCTTATTATGATGTTTAGGCTCAAAGTCATATAATATCGATATTATTGGAACATTCCTTACAATTGTTATATATAATGCCAGCTAAAAGTTAGGCTCTCTAAAATTTAAAATAATAAATATCAATTACGGTCAAAAGGACTAGCTAATGTATGGTTAATTTGGCTTTTGGCATTGCATACGTCGCAAGATTGTTAGAAAAAGATTGTGGCATGAGGAAACGAAGAAAACTTCATATTTAAATTATAAAATGAAAGTTTTTCCAATTATTTCTAATATAAAAATGTATATTTGCATTATTACTTTGCATAAAAATTATCTTTTCTTTATAGAATCAACTTATTTTACTTGGTGGGGTCAGAATCTGCAACTGCATGGACTTTTAGAAAAATATATTCTGGTGCCATTTAATGAAATGCATTTTTTTAAACGCAACCGAAGAAAAATTTGTTTAAACTTAAAACATGATATTCTAATGAACATGCGGTTTAAACACTTAGATTCAAAATTAAGTTCCTATTTGGTAATCTTATAACGGCGCTGAACTATTTATCATAGAGATTTATTTGGCACAGGAAGTCTGAAGATGTACAAAATTTCATATCAGCAGTCTGTTAAAATCTGATGTCTACATGGTAAAGACACCAGCACCTGTATGACTTTAGTTGTCTAGGGTTAGCTTGTACTTATACAGTTAGCAAATCTTTACTTGTTGAATACTGGGTCTACAAGGGTAGAGACACCAGCACCTGTATGACTCTAGTTGTCTAGGGTTAGCTTGTACTTATTCAATAAGCAAATCTTTACTTGTTGAATGCTTTTCTCCACTGAGTAGGAGTAACGTTAAGTATTGTTCTATTAGAGTCTATACTTCACACTAGCTACTATACGTTCTACATATAAATAATAACCCAAACACTTCTGTGACATTAACTAACATAAAGAATGAACTAACAAATACAATAGATATCCAATATATAGGTGGACAATACTGATGAACATAGATAGAATAATGAACATTCGACGAAGAATACAATGGACATTATTTAAGTATGACCCGACTTCCCTCTAGTCAGTGGGGCGTGTCAAGTTGATGATTGACGGGTCTGCCTAGCATCGCTGTTTCTATCGCTCCGGCTCCGCAGTCAAGCGCAGCGTCTCCCAATTAGATCTTGTGATCACTTTCCCCGACGTCAGTCCGTGATCAAGCCCTTGCTGTGTGCACTGAGTGACAGCTCGGTTAGTTCGCAGCGTTGACCGTCTTCGGCAAGGGTCCTCACATGTGAGGCAAGGCCACCTTGTCCCTTCCTCACAACATCAGCACCTCTTCTGCCTGGTCTTCTTCTCTACTACGTTAGCTTTGTAGTCTCTTCATCTAACCTACTAGCTTCACTAATACTTTACTTACTAGTAATTGACTTTACTAGTTTAATCTTACTACCCACTTATTAGCTGAAAACAATAATAGAGAACAAACCTTAACTATCAATAATCAATATATCAATCAACATATATAAAAGAATGGTAAGAATTTAACCCTAATATATACACAATACATTTTAAGTATTCTAATTCTAAATACCCAAACCTGAAAACAGACTTTTCAGCTAGGCTCACAACTCCCCACAGTCTTATTAACTTAGGTCTAAAGGTCATCTGTGATCTTATGATAGAGAGCGAGAGAACGCCTTAAGCTTTGGGCCCAGTATATAAGGGTTTGGCCGTGCCATGACGGCATCTGTCCTACATTTCTACCAATTCTTTTGGATGAATGTTAATTGTTCTGGGTGGTACCTGTGCCAACTTTCTTCTGGTTGGTCAGACCCTAAGTCCCAGTAACTTTTTGGTGACCCCTGCAACATCGAACAATAGAATTTGACTGATGCAAGTACAATGTAGCATCCCTGCAAGAAATGGTCTGACCTAAATATCACGTTACGTCCTGATAAACTTTTAGCGACCTTTCACCAGCGTTCCCAGCTCTTTGTCCCTCAAAAGTTAACTTAGTGTCCCAAACAGTATTAGTAATACGTTGGTTTGGTGTAGCCCATATCTCCAACGGTTCTAAAATGTATATGCTTCTGTACCTATTAATGAGGGACTCAACACAGTCTGACATCATCAAATTATTCAAGTGTAAAGGGGGTCACTACAAACTAACAGAACGTTTACGGAATATGAAATTTTTCCGGAAATCAGGAAGTGGCTCAAGTTTGGAATGCAGTACTAACCGTTACGGGAACGGCAAAGATGTTATTTTTTTAAAGAATTGTCAGTATTTTGATTGATATGAGTAGAAATATTTGACTCAATGGACACACGGAAAAGGTGAGGCCCATGGGAGTGGTTAGACACACGGTAGTTGTCAGACACATGGGATTGTTCAGACACATGGACGCGGTCAGACACACGGGAGTGGTCAGACATATGGGAGTGGTCAGACACATGGGAGTGGTGAGGCATATAAGAGTGGTCAGACATATGGGAGTGGTCAGACATATTGGAGTGGTCAGACATATGGGAGTGGTCAGACATATAAAAGTGGTCAGACACACGGGAGTGGTCAGACATATAGGATTGGTCAGGCATATGGGAGTGGTCAGACATATGGGAGTGGTCAGACATATTGGAGTGGTCAGACATATAAAAGTGGTCAGACACACGGGAGTGGTAAGACATATAGGAGTGGTCAGACACACGGGAGTGGTCAGACATATAGGATTGGTCAGACATATAAGAGTGGTCAGACATATGGGAGTGGTCAGACATATTGGAGTGGTCAGACACACGGGAGTGGTCAGACATATAGGATTGGTCAGACATATGGGAGTGGTCAGTGTCGTGGACCGTTGTCTAGGGTTTTAGGTTCCGGGCTTACACTCCAACACTGTTGTACAAGTAATGCAACACAAGTCCTTTTTCTCATCAGCAATCTTTATTTACATGCCAAGACACTTGTCAACTATGTACACTTCTGCTCGTCTCACTAACACCTATCTTCCTGTCTCTCAGTTATCATCTAGCCCGCTGTACCGTCCTACGGACTAACACGGCCGCTCTACAGTTGCGGTAATCTCGTGTTCTGACACTGGTCACTTGTCTACACCCCACTGCTCTCTACAACATAACATCATGTCCGTCTCTGTCCTACACACCGAGACCCACGAGTTATATACCCGGGGTCTCTGGACAGACCTTGCGTGGTCTGAGCAAACGCTCCCCTCGTGACATGAACTCGAGTGAACTCGTTCAGAGTTCAAAACATGAGCCCGTGACCAGGCAATATTCCAAATGAAAACCCCAGTGGTTCTCATACCCCTGACATATCCCCCCTCTTCCCTTAGATTCTACTCCCAGTAGAATCTTTTATTTACAACATCAACAAAAATAGTCAGGGTATGGAATCACTGCACATCATAATACATTATTATAATTCATACAATATACTTATATATATACACAATCTCAGGGCAACCAATACAAATAATTTTACAANAAAAAAAAAAAATTCAAATCAGTAACCAATTCTCATCATACATATCATAATTAGAAACAAAAAGTTCTGAAAAATATCACAAGACATATCAACATAATGGCTCGAGGCCACATCATAGCTATAAGGAAAAATTTCATATACATTTCCTATGTATTTACAGCCCTTTATATTTAAAATATTCATTTAAAGTATATTCTCATTCTTCTTATCATTTCTTTACCCCCACCCCTCAAGTCTAGACAAACAATCTGCTATAACATTCTGTTCCCCTTTGATATATTGTACCTCGAAATTAAACTCCTGGAGTATTAACAACCACCTTGTTATTCTTGAATTAGTGTAAGTAGCTGTTGTTAAATACTTTAAAGCCTGGTGATCGCATTGTATGAACCCAATAGATAATATGCCAATTTTTGTACCGCCCATATTATTGCTAAGCATTCTCTCTCAATAGTAGAATACCTTGTTTCCCTATACATCAATTTTTTACTTATGAATTTGACTGGATGTAAAGTGTTGTTCCTAGTTTGTAATAAGCATGCCCCTATGCCTTTGGTGGACGCGTCTGTTCTTACTATAAATGTTGATTTATTGTCGGGTAAAATTAAGATAGGTTCACTACTCATGTATTTTTGGATTACATCCAATGTTTGTTGACATTCACTTGTCCAACGAATATTATTTGGTTGACCTTTTTTTGTAAGGTCAGTTAAGGGTGCCGATAGTGTTGAAAAGTTAGGTATGAATTTATTGTAATAGGACATGAGACCCACTAAACTTCTCACCTGTTTTTTAGTTGTTGGTTTCTCTATTTTCAACACTTTATCTACATTGGCCTGTTCTGGTTTTAATAATCCCCCTTCTACTCTGTGTCCCAAAAAGTTGATGGATGTTTTTCCTAACTCTACCTTACTAGGTTTTACTGTAAACCCCCCTTCTTTCAGAATTTCAAAAACTTGCCGTAGTGTCTTAATATGTTTTTCACAATCCTCTGTATGTACACATATGTCATCAAAATAAGTCTCTACATTTTCTACTTGACCGAACAGTTTTCTTATTATTCTGTTAAACGTTGCTGGGGCTGTTGATAATCCGAAAGGCATGTACTGGAATTGATATAATGCGTCTGGCCCTTGGAATGCTGTATATTCTCGGCTATCTTTGTGTAGTGGTATTTGCCAGTAACCTTTTGTTAAATCTAACTTACTAAAATAAGTTGATTTCGTCATGTGGTTTAATATATCCTCTGGGTTTGGAATGACCTCAGCAATGGTTTTCGTTATACTATTAAGTTTTCTGTAGTCGACGCACGTGCGTACTGAGCCATCTTTCTTTTTAATTAATACTAAAGGTGAAGAATATGGTGATTTGGATTCTTCAATAATACCCAACCTTAACATCAACAGGATTTCTTCCTTTAATTTCTCTGTCATATGCGATGGAATTGTGTAGGGTTTTAATGTTATCGGTTTATTGTCAGAGAGTTCAATTTTATGTTCACCTATTGTTGTTTTTCCTGGAATCTCAGAAAACACTTCCTTAAATTCCTCCACTATGTTCTGTATTTCGTCCTTTTGTTTTCTATTTAAGTCAATATTAATATCTATCTGTTTTCTCATTAACATTTATTGTTGGTATGCAAGATTCTTCCCCTTCTCCAGTGTCCTCAGTTATAACTACTGCTGCCCCGCCGGGCATAATTTTATTCGTATTATCATCCACAGTATTTTGCCCATTTCTCTCAAGGTATTTGCCAATTCTGTTGATGTGGTAAGTCTTTTTTCTATTTCCCCTTTTTATCTCAACATTGAATTTTGATAATACCTTGGTCACTTCNTCTTTATTAATTGTATTTCGATCATAGTACATTTTATTCTTAACTGTCTTCGCCAATGTATTGGCTTGTGCCTTGTCTAGTCCTGCTTTTAGTTTATTTCTCAATTCAATAATGTAGTCATAAGTTGGTTTTATTTCATCTGTTGTTATTTCCCGTGTGAATAGTGTCTTCAACATTGCCATCGGCCCTCTCACCTTCCTGCCGAACATTAACTCAAAAGGAGAGATTAATGTGGTTTCATTGGGGACCTCCCTATATGCGAAGAGAACCGACTGTAATACATTATCCCAATTTTCTAGACTTTCTGTATCCAACTTTCTTAACATGGATTTTAGTGTGCCATTTAACCTTTCCACCATTCCATTAGATTGAGGATGATAAATTGACGAGTGGCTAATACTTATGTTGAGTAGTTTGCACACTTGTGTGTACAGGTCTGACGAGAATTGAGGTCCATTATCTGACAAGATTTCTTCAGGGAACCCCATTCTAGTGAAAATAGAGTATAAAGCCTCACATATGTCTTCTGCTGTTACTCTCTTCAATGGCACTGCCTCAGGCCACCTGGTAGCCATGTCAATTAATGTTAGGATATACATATTTTTGTTTTTTGTCATTTGTAACGGTCCTACGATGTCTATTATTACTTTTTTAAATGGTACCCCAATGATCTGCATATAACCAAGTTCTACAGGTTTAAATTTACCCGGAGGCCGAGCTTTCTGACATGTCGAGCATGTCTTTACGTATTCTGTAATCTCCTTGTTCATCTTGGGCCAAAAAAACTCCGCTGATATAATGTGTTTTGTTTTCCTGACTGACATATGTCCAGCCAGGACTGACTCATGAGCGTTTTTGAGAACGATCCCTCGGCATCCCCTTGGGACGACTAGTTTTTCATTAACTTTGTTATTTATTTTGTTAGTAAATACTCTATATAAGTAACCGTTGATAACTTGAAATTCAATCTGTCCTTGGTTTGTATGGTCCACTTCATATTTCTTTGCTTTCTCCCAAAATTTTCGCAGTTCTTGGTCGTTTTCTTGTTCTTCTTTCTTGTTCATATTCTCCGGTATTGCTGGCACTGTCGCACTGAATCGTTCTGTAGTTACGACATTATCTATGTCTCTCTTACTTTGCGCCCTTGTTACTACATTTCCATAGGGGAGCACCGATTCTTTATTTTCCCCCACATTTCCTATAATGAGATCCGCCACTGGGTCGTCGAATAATGCAGCTAAAAATACGCCGTTTACATATTTAGTATCAATTTCTATGTATGCTGTAGGATACTCCATCACCGTCCCATCTATAAGTCTTAGTTTATAGCGTCTATCTGTTATCTGATGTCTCTGTACCAATTTCTTCTTCACCCCGATGATGGTACACCCCGTGTCTCTGAGTATGGAAACCTCCTTACCAAATAATTTCCCTTTCTCTAAATATAATATTCCCGTGGATTTTCTATGTATGTCTTCAGCTATGTTTATATAGTGTATTTTCCTTACCCATGGCCTAAATTTCTTCCTATTATTGTCTTCCCTTTGATTTTTTAGTCATATATCGTTTCTCTGCATGTTTGGTGAAACTCTCATGTACTCTCTCTGATTGTAACGTGTACCCATCTGCCTTCCCGGATACACTTCTGTTCCAGCCTTTGTCCAAGGCTTATTTCCTGGTCGTTGAGGGCAGTTATTTCTCCAATGTCCCTCTCTTCCACACATAAAACAGGCCCCTTGTCCCCTTGTTAATCTACCTTCAGCTGACCTCCTTCTAGTTCTGTTTTGACCTCCAAATACTTCTGCGCTCCCAGCCTGAAAAATTGTTTTGTTATTCTTGGCCACGCTATCTTGCCCTGTTGATTTGATAGTGTCAATTTGAGTCAGCACACTTTCGCAATTTGTGGGTTTGTTTAATAAAACTGTTTTCACAATCTCGGGATTCATGTTTATGAGTAGTTTATTACGGCACATCAGGTCTCGTAACCCCTCGTACGACCTGTCTGTTCCTGTACTCGTCACCCAGTTGTCTAAACTCCTTACCAATTGTGAATGAATTTCTCTAAAATTATCAGTCAGTGGTTTAAGTTCATTCCACTTTACTCTATATCTCTCTGCACTATATCCTGCGTGCGTCAACAGTGATTTAACGGTGTCATATTCATGATATTTTTTTCTAACATCCTCTGTTAACAAGAATGCCTGTAGATCCCCCGTCACTCGTACTTGTAATTCGGCCAACCACTCTTCTTTGGGCACTCCATTTTGCTGGGCCACATGTTCAAAATTGTCAATGTATTCGTCAAGATCAGTAGATTTGTCGTACTTTTGTAGGCTCTTTAGCAAATGGTAGTTTTTAATTTTGCGCGTTTCGATTCCAACTCCTTCGTCTTTTTTATTGCTTTTTGTTGCTTCCAATCTCATTCTCTCTATTTCTAATTCATGACTTCGAATGTCTGCCGCTTCTCTCCTTCTCTTTTCTTCTCGTTCGTCTTCTTCCAATTTTCGCCATTGCTCTATTAAAAATTTATCCAATTCCTGTCCCTCTAACCTTAAGTGTTGTTCTCCCATCGCTTTCAGATCGACCATTATTTTATCTATCTCTTTCATTTTACTTCTAGTTTCCTTTTTTTTTTTTTATTTTATTTTAAATGCTGTTTATTTATTATTGCTATTATATAAAAAATGTATTAAAGAAAANTCTTTATTAATTGTATTTCGATCATAGTACATTTTATTCTTAACTGTCTTCGCCAATGTATTGGCTTGTGCCTTGTCTAGTCCTGCTTTTAGTTTATTTCTCAATTCAATAATGTAGTCATAAGTTGGTTTTATTTCATCTGTTGTTATTTCCCGTGTGAATAGTGTCTTCAACATTGCCATCGGCCCTCTCACCTTCCTGCCGAACATTAACTCAAAAGGAGAGATTAATGTGGTTTCATTGGGGACCTCCCTATATGCGAAGAGAACCGACTGTAATACATTATCCCAATTTTCTAGACTTTCTGTATCCAACTTTCTTAACATGGATTTTAGTGTGCCATTTAACCTTTCCACCATTCCATTAGATTGAGGATGATAAATTGACGAGTGGCTAATACTTATGTTGAGTAGTTTGCACACTTGTGTGTACAGGTCTGACGAGAATTGAGGTTCATTATCTGACAAGATTTCTTCAGGGAACCCCATTCTAGTGAAAATAGAGTATAAAGCCTCACATATGTCTTCTGCTGTTACTCTCTTCAATGGCACTGCCTCAGGCCACCTGGTCGCCATGTCAATTAATGTTAGGATATACATATTTTTGTTTTTTGTCATTTGTAAAGGTCCTACGATGTCTATTGCTACTTTTTTAAATTGTACCCCAATGATCTGCATATAACCAAGTTCTACAGGTTTAAATTTACCTGGAGGCCGAGCTTTCTGACATGTCGAGCATGTCTTTACGTATTCTGTAATCTCCTTGTTCATCTTGGGCCAAAAAAACTCCGCTGATATAATATGTTTTGTTTTCCTGACTGACATATGTCCAGCCAGGACTGACTCATGAGCGTTTTTGAGAACGATCCCTCGGCATCCCCTTGGGACGACTAGTTTTTCATTAACTTTGTTATTTATTTTGTTAGTAAATACTCTATATAAGTACCCGTTGATAACTTGAAATTCAATCTGTCCTTGGTTTGTATGGTCCACTTCATATTTCTTTGCTTTATCCCAAAATGTTCGCCGTTCTTGGTCGTTTTCTTGTTCTTCTTTCATGTTCATATTCTCCGGTATTGCTGGCATTGTCGCACTGAATCGTTCTGTAGTTACGACATTATCTATGTCTCTCTTACTTTGCGCCCTTGTTATTACATTTCCATAGTGGAGCACCGATTCTTTATTTTCCCCCACATTTCCTATAATGAGATCCGCCACTGGGTCGTCGAATAATGCAGCTAAAAATACGCCGTTTACATATTTAGTATCAATTTCTATGTATGCTGTAGGATACTCCAGCACCGTCCCATCTATAAGTCTTAGTTTATAGCGTCTATCTGTTATCTGATGTNTCTGTACCAATTTCTTCTTCACCCCGATGATGGTACACCCCGTGTCTCTGAGTATGGAAACCTCCTTACCAAATAATTTCCCTTTCTCTAAATATAATATTCCCGTGGATTTTCTATGTATGTCTTCAGCTATGTTTATATAGTGTATTTTCCTTACCAATGGCCTAAATTTCTTCCTATTATTGTCTTCCCTTTGATTTTTTAGTCATATATCGTTTCTCTGCATGTTTGGTGAGTCTCTCATGTACTCTCTCTGATTGTAACGTGTACCCATCTGCCTTTCCGGATACACTTCTGTTCCAGCATTTGTCCAAGGCTTATTTCCTGGTCGTCGAGGGCAGTTATTTCTCCAATGTCCCTCTCTTCCACACATAAAACAGGCCCCTTGTCCCCTTGTTAATCTACCTTCAGCTGACCTCCTTCTAGTTCTGTTTTGGCCTCCCAATACTTCTGCGCTCCCAGCCTGAAAAATTGTTTTGTCATTCTTGGCCACGATATCTTGCCCTGTTGATTTGATAGTGTCAATTTGAGTCAGCACACTTTCGCAATTTGTGGGTTTATTTAATAAAACTGTTTTCACAATCTCGGGATTCATGTTTATGAGTAGTTTATTACGGCACATCAGGTCTCGTAACCCCTCGTACGACCTGTCTGTTCCTGTACTCGTCACCCAGTTGTCTAAACTCCTTACCAATTGTGAATGAAATTCTCTAAAATTATCAGTCAGTGGTTTAAGTTCATTCCACTTTATTCTATATCTCTCTGCACTATATCCTGCGTGCGTCAACAACAGTGATTTAACGGTGTCATATTCATGATATTTTTTTCTAACATCCTCTGTTAACAAGAATGCCTGTAGATCCCCCGTCACTCGTACTTGTAATTCGGCCAACCACTCTTCTTTGGGCACTCCATTTTGCTGGGCACATGTTCAAAATTGTCAATGTATTCGTCAAGATCAGTAGATTTGTCGTACTTTTGTAGGCTCTTTAGCAAATGGTAGTTTTTAATTTTGCGCGTTTCGATTCCAACTCCTTCGTCTTTTTTATTGCTTTTTATTGCTTCCAATCTCATTCTCTCTTTTTCTAATTCATGACTTCGAATGTCTGCCTCTTCTCTCCTTCTCTTGTCTTCTCGTTCATCTTCTTCCAATTTTCGCCATTGCTCTAATACAAATTTATCCAATTCCTGTCCCTCTAACCTTAAGTGTTGTTCTCCCATCGCTTTCAGATCC
>MUZC01004043.1:74466-85346 GCA_002072015.1 Radix auricularia | reverse complement strand
CTGCCAATGTCCATCATAAAAACATAGAACGAAAGTGTCCAAATCAAAGCCAAGGAGCCAAGCAACACAGTTCAATAGCTCAATGAATGTACTATGGACACAGAACTGCCCAACGTTGTGATGACTCACGGCGACAGCACACGGATTGTGTACTCCACTGTCCACGTTGTGATGACTCACGGCGACAGCACACGGACTGTGTACTTCACTGTCCACGTTGTGATGACTCAAGGCGACAGCACACGGAGTGTGTACTTCACTGTCCACGTTGTATTGACTCACGACGACAGCACACGGAATGTGTACTTCACTGTCCACGTTGTGATGACTCACGGCGACAGCACACGGACTGTGTACTTCACTGTCCACGTTGTGATGACTCAGGGTGACAGCACACGGAATGTGTACTTCACTGTCCACGTTGTGATGACTCACGACGACAGCACACGGAATGTGTACTTCACTGTCCACGTTGTGATGACTCAAGGCGACAGCACACGGAATGTGTACTTCACTGTCCACGTTGTGATGACTCACGACGACAGCACACGGAATGTATACTTCACTGTCCACGTTGTGATGACTCACGGCGACAGCATACGGAATGTGTACTTCACTGTAAACGTTGTGATGACTCAAGGCGACAGCACACGGAATGTGTACTTCACTGTCCACGTTGTGATGACTCACGGCGACGGGCCCCCATGTCGTGGACCGTTGTCTAGGGTTTTAGGTTCCGGGCTTACACTCCAACACTGTTGTACAAGTAATGCAACACAAGTCCTTTTTCTCATCAGCAATCTTTATTTACATGCCAAGACACTTGTCAACTATGTACACTTCTGCTCGTCTCACTAACACCTATCTTCCTGTCTCTCAGTTATCATCTAGCCCGCTGTACCGTCCTACGGACTAACACGGCCGCTCTACAGTTGCGGTAATCTCGTGTTCTGACACTGGTCACTTGTCAACACCCCACTGCTCTCTACAACATAACATCATGTCCGTCTCTGTCCTACACACCGAGACCCACGAGTTATATACCCGGGGTCTCTGGACAGACCTTGCGTGGTCTGAGCAAACGCTCCCCTCGTGACATGAACTCGAGTGAACTCTGAAAAAACATGAGCCCGTGACCAGGCAATATTCCAAATGAAAACCCCAGTGGTTCTCATACCCCTGACAGTCGTCAAGGGCTGGAACTATGAACTCTTTTCTAGTTTTTTTTAGACAATAGGTAAATAATTGAAACAATAAAGTTTTGACTATAAATCCTCTATTTACGAGACATAGCTAAAAGTACGTTCATATTTAATTATAATACGCATCGCATGACAATCCAAAATTTTTTTAAAAAATGTCGTTGTGTCTCATATATAAAATATTTACGGAAACAGGAAAAAGAATTTTACAGTTTATCTACAAACGTTCAGCTCGATTTGATCACGGCGTTATGTTGTATCTACAAGTGTAACTTTAATGCAGTCCGCACCGCGAGACCCAATAGCCATTACTAGCATTCACAACTACAGACCAGGAATATATATTTTTTTAAGTGTCGTCAAGTAATAGGAACCACACGACGGGAAAATATTAAAAAGGTTGTTTAATATAATACGCCCAGCGACACTTTAACACTAAACATGCTGCATATAGATAAATAAGGATCGTCTAAAAATTTATTCATTTAATCATAGTACATTCAATCGATTTGAAATTTTGAACGATCATTTCTATCATAGACACGAGTCTGCCTGCAAAAATTCAGCTCGGTTTCATACGAGAAAGGGGGTTAAAAACGATCCAAAGTTTTTTCGGCAAAGCATCAAGCAATTAGGTAGACGCCACGAAATAATATAAATGATTTATAAATGTTGCTTTAGAATTAAAGGTGTCAAATTTTGGGCCTGATTTTTTTGTCAATGATAAAGACAAACGATATTAATAGTCAATGATTTTCTCTCTGATTATGTGAGTGACAAAGTCAATGTTTATGTTGCTTTTGTTAAAACGTTCAAAGTACCAATATTAAAGAAAGTTAAAAATCGAGATATCATTCTGCTTTATTCGGATAGGAACGAAAATCTTACATTGTCATTGTATCTCTAATTTTAGAGATCGAAGTCAAGTGGAATGCCACTTAGATAAATAGTTACATACATTTAAAAAAAAGTCGTCATGGCTCTAAAAATGATTATAGATACATTTAGATTAACGTTAATCTATTAATTTCATAGTAATTAGTAATTATAAGAATAAGCAATATTTATTTGTATTTGAAATATTAATTTTTGCAAACCTTAGTTTAGGTTAATACAAATTAAAATATTTTTAAGTAATAGAATTTAATAATAATAATATGTCTCACAGATTCTTAAATTAAATTCCAATTGAGTTTGAAAGAATTTAAAAACTCTAATAATCTCATTAGCCTACATTTTCTCAAGAACATCGCAATATTAAAATATATTATTACTGGTGCTTTATGATGCTTTATGGTGCAGCGATTACGTGCAAATAAATTGTAATGTAAATCAGATGTTGCAATAAAAAATTAATATAAGATAAAGTGTTCTTTCTCATTGACATTATGTAGATCTATATCTAGGGCCTATTTGTTCACTCACATAATTGAAAATAGAATTATATTATTTATATACAGATTTTATTTGGATACAAATTATTTCATCAAACAATTTCTCTGACTGTTCATTTACGATTTTCTTTATGTCTTATAACATGTTAATGACAATCATTGTTGTTTTTTTTCAAAAGTTTTTATGTTTCTAGTATTTAATAACTAGTGCTTTAATAAACGATAACATAAAACATAATTTTAAAAAATAAAGAAACTTTATTAAAATTAATATAGAAACTATTTTTAATAAAGATGTTTTTGGTATCAGCCTAAATTAATTAATCTGTCATATGAGCCTGATTTTATTTTCAAGTTTATCAAGTCGTTGTTCAGGACAATGCTACAGGCGATGGAGGATAAATATCAATAGGCCTACTGTTCCTGTAATATATCTTTATAATGCTCATTGTTGAAAAACGAGCCTCGCATACATAAGATGGCGGTAATAGAAGAAGAGTCATGTAAACGAGTGTGACTAATTCCTGGTATTCAGCACTCATGTGAATCCTAAAGGATGTTGTTGTTGAGCCTCCTCTTCCATGAGGGACATTCACCGATCATCCTCCTAGGACATAGGCCACCTACAAGATATCTCCAGGCATCTCTATCCTGGGCCAGTTTCTCCCGGATCTTCCATTCATGGCCAATTTCTATTGATGTCTGCCTCCAATTCTCGGTGTCAAGTGTTTCTTGGACGGCCTCTTTTCCATTTATCCTGTGTGTTCCATTTCAGGGCTGGTCATGTTGTATTAGAAGCAGATTTTCTTAGTGTATGACCGATTCACCTCCACCGCTTTTGAAGAATCTCTTCCTCAATGGGTTTCTGTTTCGTCCGCTGCCACAGATCCCGGTTGCTTACTTGTCCGGCCAATGAATTCTGAAAATCCTTCTTAGACAATTGTTGATGAAGGACTGGATTCTGGTCAGGTTTACAGACGTTGTTCTCCATGTCTCAACTAGTTTTACCATAACTTTGAAAATCCTTACTTTTAACTTGCTGCCTATGTTGTTGGCGACCTACACATTCTTGAGTTACTGGAGGCTGCTCTTGCTTTCCGATCCTTATTTTAACGCTGGCATCTGTACCACCTTGTTTATCTACCATGCTGCCAATGCAAACAAAACTCTCCACCTCCTCAAGGGCTTCTACTTCAAGCATGATGAGTGATGTCCTGGTGGCATTAACTTTGAGAATTTTATTCTTCCCTTTGTGTATGTTGAGAACCATGCTAGCAGTAGTAGCTGCGACAATGTTTGATTTCTCATGCATCTGTTGTTGGGTATGTTCAAGGAGGGCAAGGTCATCAACAAAGTCGAGATCATCAAGTTCATCCCACAAGGTCCATTGGATGCCATTCCTTTTCTGCTGTGTAGATGTTTTCATCACCCAGTCAATGGCTAAGAGGAACATCTAGCAACCTTGTCTCACACCAGTCTTCACATAGAAAGCACGTGTCACCTGCTGACCATGGACAACTCGGCAGTTTATTCCTTCGTACATGTTTCTGGTTATATCCGTAATTTTCTGTGGCACCCCATAATGCTTTAGCTATATCCACAGGATTTTCCTGTCCACACTTTCGAAGGCTTATTCGCAGTCAGCAAAGTTGACATAGAGAGGCGAGTTCCACCTCTAGTGACTGCTCTAGAATGATGCGCAGTGTCGCTATTTGGTCAGTGCAGGATCTGTTGGTGCGAAAACCAGCCCGTTGGTCCCGCATCAAAGGGTCTACCGCGTTTTTATCCTGTTAAGCAGTTAGTTAGTTAGTTAGTTATTTCCTCTCGGGCCGAAGACGGCACATAGGGCAGAGGTCATGGATTTCCATTTTTGACGATCCGTTGCTAATTGTATCAAGTCCTGGTTATTTCTTAGACCTATGGTTGAGCTTTCTCTTATGATTGTTCTACGCAGGGTTTCTTTTGGTCTTCCTTGTTTTCTTTTGCCTGTCGGTGTCCACATCAGGGCCTGACTTGGGAGTCTTCTCTTGTCCATTCGAAGAACATGGCCGATGTAATTCCATCGTCTTCTCCTTATACAATTTGACACATATTCTTGGTTGGTTTCTTTTCTTATTGTTTCATTTGATTTGAGATCACTCCATTTTATATTTAAAATTTTTCGGAGGCATTTGTTTTCGAATGAAACTAATTTTTTCTCTTTATATTTAGTTGATTTCCAGCGTTCGCATCCGTATGTTAGTACAGGGATTACACAGGAATTGAATAGCCTAAGTTTTGTATGCTGTCTTATTGTCCTTGATCTCCAAATATTTGTGAGTTTGTTGAAAGTACTTGACGCCAACGCAATTCGAGTCATTATCTCTGATGTTGAATCTCCAATATATGTCATTTTGCTTCCTAAATAAGTGAAATTGGTTACTTTCTCTATAGTTTTATCATTTATTTTTATATCATTGGGTTGGTTGGTGAGGTCCATGATTTTTGTTTTGTTAAGCAGTACACGGTCGAAAACTTTTCATGGGGTGGACAGCAGGGTGATCCCTCTGTAGTTCGAGCAGGAGCTTAAATATCCATTCTTTGGGATCTTGATAAGTTATCCCTCTTTCCAATCGGAAGACTTATTTCTCTTCCCATATCTTCATAAACAGACGGTATAGTTTTTCCTCACTGGTTTCCAAGTCCACCTTCAGTTTCTCTGTTGGGATGCCATCAGGTCCAGCAGGTTTTCCATTTCTGAGTTGTCTAATTGCCCTGCTAATCTCTTCTTTTGTGGGACTATTACTGTCAATTTGCAGGTCATTATCAGCTGGCTGGATATCTGGTTGATTCCTTGGTTCTGGTATGTTTAAGAGCTCTTCAAAATGCTCTTTCCATTTCCCTCTCTGCTGCACATCACTTGCAATGTTGTTTCCCATTTTATCCTTCACTGGTCTCTCGATTTTGCTAAATTTCCGAGACAGCATTTTAACGGTATCAAAAAGTTCTCTCATGTTCCCCTGGTAAGCTGCATCTTCTGCTCGTTTAGCAAGTTTGTCAAAAAATTCTTCCTTGTTCCTCAGCATGATTTTCTTATCTTCTATATTTGCATCTGCATACTCTTTCTGCGACTTGTATTTCTGGGCTCGTGTGCGGCTGTTGTATATTTCTATTTTCTCTATTTTCCTTTCTTGTATTTTACTCAGTGAACCTGCTGTTATCAATTCTTTGTGTGTCCGTTTCCTAGCACTTCTTGGCATGTTGTCGGGACTGTTTCCTTCACGCTTTGCCACTTTTCTTCGGTGGTCTCTTCTTCGAGTATTTGAAGTAGGGCTTTTAACCTATTGGACAGAGAGATCTTGAATTCTTCCTTTTTGGCTTAGTCTTTCAGGAGGGAGGTATTTTACCGAGACCTATATGCGGTATAATGTTTATTTAGCTTTAATTTTATCCTGACTACAAGATGGTGATCTGAGGCAACATCAGCATCCCTCTTTAAAACGTACGACTTGGAGAGATCACCTGAATTTTTTTACAAATGCATACATGATCTTTTTGGTTCATCGTTCTCATGTCCGGTGAGATATATTCACGATCGGTGCCCATTATGTTAAACATGTTTTACGAGACATAACTAGAATTTTATATATTCGGAATGTTTTGCCCTGTGTATTATAATCAACATCTTTATAGCTATGTCTCGTATTTAAAGGATTTTGAGTCAAAAACTTGCTTTTTTTCTTTAAAAAAATTCTTTTATAGTTGATTAAGTCGTGGTTCGATTGAGGACAACAGGTGATAGAAAATGAACATCGATACTGTTCCTGTAATATATCTTTATAATGCTCATGGTTGAAAAACCAGCATCACATACATAAGATCGTGAAAATAGAAGAAGAGTCATGTAAGCGAGTGTGACTAATTCCTGGTATTCGGCACTCATGTGAATCCAAATGGATGTAAGAGAGGTCATAGTTCTAAATTCATTAAAAATCCTTCAACCGCTGGTAACTCCAGCAATTTGTAAGCCAAAGATACAAACAAATCAACCTTCGATGTAATAAATGTGTAGTGTATCCATCAAGTACGTTTAGTGGGTCAGCTTCTGTTGGAAAGTAGAACTCGAAAAGGTTGATTAATTTTGTCAATTTTTCAATGATGACTTTTTTTAGATTTATAACATGAAGCTCTTTGTCTGCCTTGTCGATATTTGTTTTTAAATGTGTACACATATCGAAGCAAACTGCTAATACTAGACTCCCCCATGCTACTAGCTTTTGTTTGTGTCCATCGATCTTGTCTGCTATTGTAATACATAAAACCATCCTTCCTTGCCAGTTAATATTTTGCCCATTAAACAAAGAGCGAAGATATAAGCCAAGTAGGTCAGTTTGCTTGTCCAATCTACATTTCGAAATGGTTGAGACTCTTACGTTTTTTTCCCTGTAGAAACTTGACAAGCTCTATTCGTAGTTCAAAAAATCTATATAGTATTTTCCTAAAGACAAGGAACGCACATCATCATGCTTTTTCTGTTCTGTACCCATTCAGTCACATAATGCAGAATATAATCTTGAATTTAAAGCCTTCTCTTTTTTATGGTTCATCATAAATACAACTTCCTTGAACAAGATGAAATCGGAACGCCTCGAGTGAACTTGGTTCGAAGACAGCAATGAGACACAATTGTTAGCAAAGCTAATCAATCGAAGAAGAGCTGGCTCAGTGCTGGTTGGCGTGTACGCATGGCTGGTAACAGAGGGTATTGCAAGAGGGGGTGAAGCTCTATGGCGGATTAAGGGGGCTGAGCGAGCTAAAGCCAGGGGCTCCCGACCATTTAGGGGCCCCCAAACTTTTTATATCTATAATAAAAGTGTACAAATGTTTGCACAAACCCTTGAAAATTAGGGCTGTTATCGATTAAATTAAATTTAATCGTTAACTTTTGAAAAATTACCGATTAATTAATCGATAAGCTATAAATAAACATGTATGACGTCATTAAGCTGAAAATTTCAAGGGAAGTAATAAAAACGGGCAATTATTATTTGTATTAAGTTATTTTTATAACAGCACTGAAAACAAGTTAAATAACGTATTAAAGTTGAGGAACTTGAATGAAAATTTCAAATTAATTTTATAAATATAAAAGTAATACAGCTGTATAGAAATTGTTTGATGATTAGTAAAAACATGAAGATCATCTTTTTATTCCAAGAGATTTTTTTATTAAGACCTCATAATCTCTTTTTTCAAATTTCGTTTTCCTTCACATTTTGTGCCCTTTTATTTCATTTTTTAAAATGCCCATAACCTAAGTATATAATTTAATTAAATTTAAAGCACGTACTTTTGTTTAGGTGATATATTTAAAAATAAGTAGAATCTAGTTCAATATAGTGTCAATGAATTTAACTTTTGTTATTGTTAAATAGTTGTTTTTTTTTAATTTAAAAATATTATTGTCCTTATAAAAAAGGTTATTTCAAAGTATACACTGTCTGAATTCCCTTAATAATGATAAAATAAAAACAATAATTAATTATTTATTAATAAAAACAAAAACATTTTTCTATTTTTAATCACTATTTTATCGATTAAAATAATTTTAATCGATAAAATAATTTACCGATTAATCGAGAAATTAATCGGTAATTTCCGCAGCCCTATTGAAAATATTTAAAAATTTAAAAATTAATAAATCGCGAATCAGACGGATACTACTAATAGTCGATAAACAACATAAACCTAGAAAAGATAGTAAAAAAAGCAACTAGCAAAATCAAAATACTACATTTATTCCTAACAAACAGACCAGGACTAGTACTAGACTCAGGGGCGGATTAAGACTGCACGGGGCCCCTGGCTGCAATCAAACGGGGGCCCTATCCAGCCAGCGTCCCTTAAAATATAATTACCAACAGCTAATATAAGACTGTAACTAAATATTAATAATGAAAAAAAAAAACGAACACGAAGAAATAACTGTTTAAAATGTTCGCCGCTGTGTTAAAAATTGAGTGTGAAAAGAAAAACTTTTACATTCCACCGCTGGAAATCGAACCTGAAACCATTTGCATCACAAGCCTATGACCTTTCCCCACGACCAGCGGAGCTTGTCTAAATGCTGAAAATTTAAAAATATAAACTATATTTTATACTATATTCTCTAAGTGAGCCAAGTTTTAGAAATTACTAGTGAACCCATTCTGTCGCCGAGTCATGAGTTATTCTTTTTGAACTTGAACACAGACAGGACGAATTAGGCGAGCCGACAAGTTCAGGAGTTAAAATTGTCATTTTGTGTGTAGTCAGATGAAGCAATGTTTGATCCGTGGGAAGTTAACTCAACTATATTTCCTATCATGTATTCCCAGCTCGACTTAGGGACCATCCATAAACAACATCACGCAGCTAGGAGAGTGGGGGGAGGGGTGAACATTTTGTGACGATGTGTGACGAGGAGGGTATTTATAAAATTTGACGTCACATCTAAACGTGCAACTTTAAATAAAATTTACACTTTAATACTTTTTTTGTTTAAAATTTAATAATGACCTTTAGAGTGCCTCACGCGTGTTACGGTATTTATTAGAGTTCAACCTTCAATTAAATGAATTCTTAAAAAGACGATAAATTGATTTTTTTTTCGTTTTCAAATTTTAAAAAATAAAACTTTTACGTGACCAAGGGGGAGGGGTGGGCTTTAAAAAAGCCAAAAATAGCGTGACGTAAGTTATGGACGGCTCCACATCAATACGGTTTTAACGGCACTGGAGCATGTTTGAAATTAATTTTGCAGTCTTTTTATTTATTTATTTTTTTAAAAAGAATTACCTTGATATTACATTAGGAGACTGATAAAATTCTTCATAACCTACCACATGGTCATCCTCTGAATCTGCCAGTGTTACGTGACGGAAACATATAGAATTGTACATATTAGTATCACCCCTTGTGATGAAATGACCCGATGCAGTCTGATCTCCCCACACCACTTTACTGACGCCACTGTGTCAAATAATAAAAAAAAGAATGGCACTTTTAGGATCACATGGACTTTCGGATGAGTTTTGTTCATAAGCTTATTAAAACAAATTTTACAGCGATGTTAGAGCTTTTTTTTTTTTTTTGAAGGATACATTTTCAATCATAAATATCGAACACATAAAAACAATTGCAACTCTGAAGCCAGTTCCGGTGCAAAAGAATGCTTTAAAAATCGCAAAGGCTGTTCGACTGTAATGTTCAATTTCATAATTATAAAAATGTAATGAATTTAGTGCAAACTGGACTTGGTTCCTAAATGCCTTAGGTCCAAGCATGTCTTCATTTAATCAACCACCCCGTACACTAGAAGAATCTACTGCATTAGGTTCATACTTTCCAAATATATGTACATTTACAATGAAATGACGTCATCATAATCACCTGTGGAAACCTATGTCGACCCCCCCGGTTCAAGATTTTAACTGGTGAGTCTTAGTAAAAAAAACAACAAAATTTCTGATAACAAAGTTAGAGGAGAATTCGACAATGCTCCCGATATGAGGTTTAAATATTGATCTTGTAAAAATGCTTAAATTCTGTCTAAAGCTTAAAATAAAGAGAGCTTAAATTCTGTCTAAAGCTTAAAAGAAAGAGAGAAAATTCTATTTAGCTTAAGAAATAATAGACAGTGGGAACTTCCACAGATTGGTTATTATTGCTGGGGCGTTTATCGCCGATAGTTATTCAAGAAATTGAAATTGAAACGAGTTCAGGGTTTTCCCGAAATGATATCAGTCTTTTGCGTTTGTTTTTTAAAAAGATCGTCTGCTTGTTGTAAGTTTTATTATGTTTTCATTTTTATGTCCCCCTTTTACTAAACATTGAATTGCTGCTCTTTTTTTGGATATTGTAAATTAATTTATAATACACTAGCAGACCCGGTCGTGCGTTGCAACGATCTCAGTAAAAATGACAATTTAAGAATCCTATGAGTGATATGTTTTAAAAACAATTATGCCAGAAACCTACACTGAAGTGCGAAAAAAAGTCCAAAGATTATGGCAAACAGATAAATAAAATAATAATTTTAAAGCTTTTAAAAAAAGACATCAAAGGGCTAAGCTCTAAAATAAGTGCTACTTTGTTCTCAAGCTTTGTTTCTCAATATAGTGTAAAATTGCTATGGAGAATTAAATTATTAACGTGCATTACAAAAACATTTGAGGCCGCGTACCCGCAGGAATGAACATAAAGAGTTCAGTTTCCTAGAGTAATTATTTATAGACTCTTGAATTTTTATAAGACAAAAAAAAAA
>MUZC01004043.1:11963-72739 GCA_002072015.1 Radix auricularia | reverse complement strand
TTTTCTATTGCTCATATAAGCAAAAAATGTCATTATGGGCCACCGGCGCCCCATGTGTGTTTAATTGACGAAGAAAAGTACCTGTTAACTTCCTGGGAGTGCACGCAATAGTCTGCAAAAGTTTCATTACGACCGAATACAAGGTTTAGTAAGCTATAAACCAGCACCGATTGGGCTGCTATTAGGGGTTAAGGGCTCTATGGTATTTTAATATTGGCTAATAAGAATATAATTGCAAAATTTGGTTAAGATCCATCAATATAACAAGTAGTTAGCACTTAAACTAATTTTTATATAGCTAATTTTAGCACCAAAAAAATGACATTATCGGCCCCCGGCGCCCCTTTAGTGTTAAATAGAGAAAAAAAAGTAGCAGTTACCATTCTTGAAGGGTACTCATCGGTCACAAACATTTTCATCACGATGGGATACATGTTTTAGTCAGCTTTAAACGACATACACTCACACACACAATATAGAGATAGATATAGAAGAAAAAACATATTTAGGGCCCCCCTGCCACATTCAGTGCAAGATATCAATTTCAAAAATCTGTTCATTTTTATTCCATTTCAATATGAATAAATTTATCGAGATTGTTAAAAAATGAATGGGAAAAATATCTTTAAAATTTAAGAAAAAGACATTTGGGGCCCCCCGGCCTCGATGAAAAGGACATAAGAAGTTCATTGCCCTTTATTATGTTAATATGGTATACATAGTTGTTTTAAGAAAACGTTTTGTTAAGATCCATTCATTTACTCAGTAACTAACGCATAATTTTTTTTTCTATAGCTCATATTAGAAAAAAAATGAGATTAAAGGCCCCAGGGGCCCATTCAAGGGAAGATATAAAGTTCAAAACATCTGTTCATTTCAATACGGATAATAGATACATTTATCATTATTTGTTAAGAATTTTAATAATTAAATTTAGGGATAAAATCTTAAACGTTTACTAAAACTGGTATTTTGGGCCCCCAACCCTGAAGAAGTTGCCATTAGGACTTTAGTGCCCTATAATATTTTAATATTGACTATCCAGTATTTATATACCAAGTTTGGTTAAGATCCATCAATGTAGCAAATAGTTATCACTTAAACTAATTTTTATATAGCTTATATAGGCAAAAAACGACATTTAGGGCCCCAGGGGCCCATTCAGGGCAACATATAAAGTTCAAAACAACAGTTCATTTTAAGATGGATAATAATGGATACATTTATCATTATTTGTCAAGACCTTTAATAATTAAATAGTGAAAAAATTCGTAAACGTTTAAGAAAACACGCACACGCACACGCGCACGCACACGCACGCTCACGCGCACGCACGCACGCACGCACACACGCACACACATACACACACACACACACACATTTTCATTTTTATATATATAGATTAAGACTGCCAGGTCTGAATCACGCAGTGTTAAGAAGTCGTAAGAAATTTCCCGAATCGTGTTTTTTTAGCCAAACTTTTTAAAATGGGAATTTAGGAATTTATAAGGATTTGCCTAACATAAGGGAATTTTTTAGATTGACTATTTAAAAGAAAATAATTACATTCTTGGATGAAAATAACATAAAATAATTTGAAACATGCTCATTTTCAAATAAGAAATACTTTTTTGTGTTGGTGCGAGGCTCTTGACGTCATATTTGTTTATTTTTAGCGTGTCTAGGTTTTTTATTTCGGATCTAGTTTTTTCTTCCTGACGTTTTTGCTAGGTTTTTCCCAACATTGTCACTGCCAGTAGACTGCAGACAGTTTACAGTCAGATTGTATAAATGTATTACTATTAAATAATATAATTAATTAGTCTGAGCCCGAATCATCATAAAATGTTTGTTACATAGAAAGGAGCAAATCATTAATAATATGTAAACATATTACAATCTATGTAACCATGTATGATTGATTCATTATTAATAAATTTCAAAACATTCATTTCTAAAAATATATTTTTTATTAATTACAGACAAATTTAAATTACAAGAGTATCCAAATAACTTTTTTAAAACTTCATGATGTTAAAATTTAAAAGTATAAGCTATATTTTGGCTTTGTAGCCAAGTTGTTTAAAAAAAACGTACAGATTAAAAAAAAAATTCAAAGTACCCTATTAAAAATTGCCTTAAAAATGCAAAAATATTTTTAATTTTTTAATTTGGAAGTCAAAAGTCATTACAATGAATGCGAAAGCATTTAATTGAAGTTGCCACTTTTCAGATTTCCCCCCAACTTTTTTAATGCATTTCGGAATTTTTAGCCTAATTTGGGAATTTTTTACCCCTGGCTGGGAAAATCTCTCACTTAGACTTTGCAACTCTGGAATCGCGATCAGTTTAATAGATAATGTTTATAAATTTATTTAATATATTATATTTTCAAGGGTTAGTGCAAACATTTATACACTTTTAATATAAAATATAAAAAGTTTGGGGGCCCCAAATCGTCGGGGGCTCGTGGCTTTAGCCCGCTCAGCCCCCCCCCTTAATCCACCATAGCTTGTAATATCAGTTTTATGACGTATCTTCCAGCTAGTATTCCAGTATCCACATAAAACAACCTCTTTAAAAATGAGTGCACCTGTAGGGGCCATTACAGGACGCTTGGACATACCATCAGACGTAACCATTACTCCCCTTTGACCCAAGTGACATAAAAGTAACAATGTATCAAGCCATAAAAAATCAACAACATAACAATGTACCAAGCCATTAATATAGCAAATAGACATGCGCGCTAACATGGCAACAGTTACAACAAGATGGCGCAGATAGTAATTGGGAAGAAATTTTGATTTTATAAAAATAAATATAGAAGCATCGAATAATTAATTATTATGGCTAAACCAGGAAAACGAGCTAAAAGTGTAGACCTAAAAGTAAAAGGAGTCAGTTCAAATAAAGAAGTAGTCTACGATTGGTCTTCTCTTTCTTCTGAAGAGGTACTTTTAACTAGTTTAATAATTTTAATAAATCATTTTATAATTAAAATTATTTTGTATATTATATATACTTATGGGACCGTCCATAAATGACGTCACGCGATTTTAGCCGATTTTTTTTACCCCCCCCCTACGTCACGCGNCCCCCCTTAAAAAATAATTACATTTTTTTAAAGAAAAAGAGCAAAAAGTATTTTCTATTTGAAAATAAGAATGTTTCAAATCACTTTTTTGTCACTAAAGTATTTATTTAGTGTATGTCTAATGTCTACATTGTAATATCGTAACATGAGTAAAGCTATGTAAAATATATTAAATAAATTAAATAAATTGTCAGCCAGTGATTCTCAAACTTTTTCATATCAGACGACTGGCAAGAAATTTTCCATTTCACCAGGTACCATTGCATTCTTTTCCCGTTTTGACATGATTTTCTCTGTACTTATTTGATAGCATAATGATCCCCTACACAGCTTAAAGCCCTTTAAGATTAAACAAGAATTCGGCTTGGCATAACAAGACCGCTAACGAACAATGCAGCGGTAATGTCAATACCCATTGATGTGATTAAACTTCGCGATTAAGGTCGCGAAAGTGACTATTGATATTACAAGGATCATTGCATTGTTTAAAGACCTAGAATTTGTAAATACAAGACAATTCCTCAATTGATTTCGATCTTCTAATGACAGTTTCCCTGCTAAGTATATGCACACCAAAGGCATTTGATCTAAAATTATCACATTGATATCACATCTCATGTTTTCTAAAACATTATTAGGTATGCGTTGGCAGAGGAAAATGGTCACCACTGTACAACCCCCACATTTGAACAAAAAAGTAGTGTGTCATCTTGTGCGTCGCAAAATACAGTAATTCTTGCAAGTAGATGACTGAAATACTATGACATTATTAAAATATCCAACATTATCATAACTTTTAACTCCGAAGCTCACAAGCTTGATTTTTTTTTTTTTTAGTTTTTTTTTTTTCGGTTGTTGTTTGTTCCTTTTTCTTCAGGATTTCACGTACGTCACACAACAGTTGTAAGTATAATGTCATCAATAAATTATCTCATTTGGGGTAAAAAGGGAACTCTTGGGGGTAATGCTCAATCATTGTGGGCATAGAAAATTTGCTAGAATCCACTACTTTTGGGTTAACAGTAATGTTAATATAAACTTTTATAATTGCAATATTTAGATATCCTATTGAAAAGGTTCGTTTTTTTTTCAAACCGTTTAGCTTTTGTAACGGGCCCTCAAAAAAAAATGTTTTAACATCCTTAGATTATATTTTATTTTAATGCATTCAAATTAAGCATTGACTATAAATCATTACTTGTAACGTCTTTGTTTATAAAAAAAAAGTTATTTTAAAATAATACTTTTTTAAAATAACATCTGGGGTCAAAAGCGAATTTTTTGGGGTAATACAGACTCATTTGGGACATATAACATCCACTCCACTCCACTAAATAAATTCAAATACGTCATGTGTACGTGTACGCTTGGTAACATATGCCCACTATTGAACCGGTTCCTTCCAGAAAATGCATTTGTAAAATTTGTTATCTACGTAGATTTCTTATTTACGAACTATGCGAAGACACCTAAATCCAACCTACTTTCATTTATATTGACAAAAGTGACAATAATCTTAATCAACATGACTTGACTGTATCAAGTATCCATTCTGTCAAATTTATAATAAATGCCTTAAAAACTGAGTTCAGAAGAAAGTTGTTTTGTGCTCCTCTCGAATTGCGATGTCCAGAATTTGATGCATTCATAAAGTTAGTGAATACTTTTGACTAATTTTAAATGGACACATTTATTATTTTATTTAGAATGGCCAGAGGCGTTTGACCAAAAACCAATCGAAAAACTATATCAAACTTAAAACTTAATAAAAATGGATATTCGGTGTCGTTTTCACTTCGAATATCAATATATGATCCTAATCAGATCTATTTAGACACTTGTCCTGTTTGTAAAACTCATCAGTAGCAGTTTCGGGGGGGGGGGTATAACCGACAAAAAAAAGTTCGCAGACTCCTGCCGCGAGTGAACCAAACTAAAAACTGCGGTTACATCACAAAAGCTTTGATCTCACCATAAAACGACGCAGGGTTACAATTGCTTATGTTCTCTTGTGAATTCTTAAACTTAAGAATTATAATTATATTTAATTTTCGTGTCTTGTTAACTTACGCCAACCGGCGTCTGATAGCCAATCGACCGCACTTTGAGAAGCATTGAATAAAAAAAAGTCATTAATTTTAAGTGACCAAATATTTCAGTGGAAGTTTTATTTAAAGTTACCCTTTCGATGTGACGTCACATTTCTTCAACCCCCCTCCCTCCCCCACGTCACGCATCGTCACAAAAGTGTGACCCCCTTCCCCCCCTCAAATGCATGACGTCATTTATGGACGGCCCCTATATCAAAATAAATATGTTACTGAAGCGAAGTATGTCAACTGTGACGTCACGATGCTACTGGTTGTTGGAAAAGGATTTTCAAAAATGGAAGGTTTTAGGGTTTGGGTTAGGACTAGGTATAGCTTTTCGGAAAATTGCACGTTTTAAATTTAAGGTTTGGGCTTGGATTAGTAGTAAAGTAAAGCTATAGACTATAAACTATAGAATTTTAATTTTAAAGCTTTTTAAACAACGTGCTATAACAACAAAGATGGCCGCCGGTAATGACCGTGACGTCACGGTCGAAATACTTCGTATTTACCAAATGTATTCATTGTTTATGAAATTAATTTTAACTAAAAATAACTGACAATGACAAAATTACCATTTGTCACAGCATGATTAATTAACATAAATACCAATTAGAATTAGGAAAACGATAAGTTTCATTTGAGTTTGAGAATTATCTGTTCATAATTTCAGAAAATATAACTGAAACTTTTCATCAAATTATATTATATATATTTTAATTTTTTAAAAGGAAAGTTGGAATTGGTGTGAGACCTTGCTTGTGATTCGACAGGCTGAAGATTTCAAACACATTGAATTTGAAGCCCTGAATATTATAACTCAAACAGGGCTCAGAAGACTTTTCTCAGTGGTCACCAAGGAGCAGCTCTTTAATGGGGTATTTTTGATCATCATGGCTTTTTAATTTAATTTTTTTTGTTAAGGAAGTTATGGCAGTGGCTATTGAGACGCTAGCGTCTTAAAAGCCCACAGGCTATTGAGACGCAAACAAAATAAGCCAATGAAAATTAAGAAGTCGTCCTTGACTGACATACAGTGGCGTAGCTAGAGCTTTTGCCGCCCGGGGCGGAATCCAATATGCCGCCCTTTTAGGAGACACCCATAAATGACGTCACGCACCGAGGGGGAGAGGAGAGTCACACATGTGACGTCATTCAAAACGCGCAACTTTAATTAAATACAATTTCCGCTTAAATATATAATTACCAACACTTTATTTAATGATGTTTTACGTTTTGTCACGCGTATTACAATATTAGAGTGAGTGCAGCATTACACTAAAAAACAATTAAATAACCACACAAAAAATATGATTTAAAACATGCACATTTCAAAAAGAAAATACTGCCTTTATGCAGGGCGGGGGTCTTTGTGACGTCACAAGAGAAAGGGGTCTAAGTTTTCGTTTCGTAACTCCGTGTGACGAGGGGGCTGTGGGTAAAAAGTCAGCAAAATCACATGACGTCATTTATGGACTGCCCCTTAAGTCAATCATATGATGGTTTTTATAAATTAATAAACATGAATAAATAATTGTAATTGAAACGATGCACATTGTATGAGGTGGGTGAGAATTTTACCACAGCATGCCCTATTTATGTAAGTATTAAATTAAAGGGGTCTCTTATCTGATGATTTACCTATAAATATTACCTAGCTTCCATAGTAGAAAATTCGTATATTATGTTATCAAATTTAAATTATTTGTAATATCTTATTCTATGGATAATATTGCAAGATTTTGTAGTCTTACATAACTTATTGTAGAGCGAATATAATTTCTTTATCATTTAGATACATTGATAGCAATTGTTGAAAAAACTCTTAGCCAAATATTAATTTTGGGTAAAGAATTTTCCAATCTATACTGTTGAATATATTTTAACAGATCAAAGGGGATTTCCCCCTGTTTTTTAACATAATGCCTCTTCTTGTAGAGTGGGTACAGCCGGGGCTGGTTTAGGCTACTGAAACCTATGCAGTCGGAGTGGGCCCCGTGCTTTCATAGGTCCCACCTATCTTAATTTTCACAAATAATCCTCATTAATACATTATCCCTACCCGAACTGGGCCCCGCGCAATCCTTTTCGCATACTCAGCTACATAGCGCCCCGCAAATGCTAAGACCGCCCTGTGTAATGCCATGAAAACCTGGATCCTTTCCCTTTCAATATCGAAAAATTCTTTATCATTGTAAATTAAAAATTTCTTTTTATTCAAATTCTTCATTTAGGAGGTTAAATGGTATTATACACGAATATTTCTTGACAAGGACACGAAACTCATCAGCGCCTTTGTGACGATGTGTGAAAGTGTGTTAGATATGGTTTTGGTTTCCTTATGTCTCGTAAGACGCCGGAATATTCTGTGCTCCTGTAGGATTTATGCACGTGATCTTGCAGCTTCGGCTGTGGCTGTACAAGCCCACTCGCGAAAGGCAGCCTTTGCTGCACTTCTCACACTGAAAGGTAGCGCTGGTGGTTGGCTGAGTTGTTCTGTTTTTCCTCTTAAGTCGAATTTCGTCTGCGACGTGTTGCTGGCATTTTTCACCTGCTTCTAGCCCAGCAGTCAATGCCTGTCTCCAACTGCACCTGTCCCCAGCGAGTTCCTCCCAGCTATTTATGTCAATGCCAATAGCTTTGTGGTCTCTCTTACACACATCTTTGTAACGGAGGTGATGCCGGCCTGTGGATCTCTTTCCTTTGGCTAGCTCAGAATAGAGGATGTACTTTAGGATTCTGCCATCCTCCAATTTGTGCACATGTTCCAACCACCTAAGCCGACGCTGGCGAAGGAGAGTTGTCATGCTTTGGATTTTTGCCCGTTGTAGCACTTCGTTGTTGATGACATGGTCCTGCCAGGTAATTCCCTGGATGCGCCTGAGACAGCGCATGTGGAAAGCACTCAATCTCATTTCTTGTCTGGAGCATAGGGTCCAGGATTCACTGGCATAAAAGAGGGTGCTTAGCACACATGCCTTGTAAATAGCAATTTTGGTGTTAATGGTCAGCCTTTTGTTGCTCCATACTCTTTTTGAGAGCCTGGCCAGAGTTGTAGAGGCCTTGCCGATCCTTGCGTCTAGGTCAAAATCAAGGGACAGGTTGTTGGTGATATTGGATCCAAGGTATGTAAAGCGTTCCACGGCCTCAAGTTGGCAGCCAACAGAGTTGCGAAGTCTTAAGTGCCAGATTTTCCCAGCCAGGAGTAAAAAAAATTCCCTAATTGGACTAAAAATTCCGAAATGCATTAAAAATTTGGGGAAAATTCTGAAAAGTGGCAACATCAATGAAATGCTTTCGCATTCATATTAATTACTTTTAACTTCCAAATTAAGAAATAATAAATATTTATGCATTTTTAAGGCAATTTTTAATAGGGTACTTTTAATTTTGATTTAATTTGTACGTTTTTTTAAACAACTTGGCTGCAAAACCAAAATATAGATTATACCTTTAAATTTTAACATTATGAAGTTTTAAAAAGTTATTTGGATACTCGTATAATTTAAATGTGTCTGTGATTGAGAAAAATATTTTTAAAAAGTGAATGTTTTGAAATTTATTAATAATGAATCAATCATACATGATTACTGGTTACATAGATTTTTATATGTTTACATATTATTATGATTTGGTCCTTTATATGCAACAATCATTTTATGATGATTCAGGCTCAGACTAATTAATTATTTTATTTAATAGCAATACATTTACACATGAGCGGCGTTTGGGGGTGGCAACGGGGGCGACTTTCAGTGACAATGTTGGAAAAAAAACGTAGCAAAAACGTCAGGAAAAAAAACTAGATCCGAAATAAAAAACCTAGACACGCTAAAAATAAACAAATATGACGTCAAAGACCACCACAAAAAAAAGTATTTCTTATTTGAAAATGGGCATGTTTTAAATAATTTTATTTTTATCCAAGAATGTAACTATTTTCTTTTAAATTGTCAATCTAAAAAATTCCTATATGTTAGGTCAAATCCTTATAAATTCCTAAATTCCCATTTTAAAAAGTTTGGCTAAAAAACAACACGATTCGGGAATTTTCTTACGACTTCTTAACACTGCGCGATTCAGACCTGACAGTCTTAATAATCTATAAAACTTGGCTCACTTAGAGAATATAGTATAAAATATAGTTTACATTTTTAAAATTTCTCAATTTAGACAAGCTCCGCTGGTCGTGTGGAAAGGGCATGGGCTTGTGATGCAAAAGGTAGACAAAATTAGGGGTAGGACTGCAATCAGGCTTCTACAAAATTAAATGGAAAAGACGTAAACAAAGTAAGGGTTAGCCTGACCAGACGTAACAAACAGCGAACATTTCGGCAAAGAGCCTTTATCAACAAACATACAATACACAAATAAAACGAAAATAAAAATAAAATGAAGAAACTTAGCTGCGGTGAAATCCAAAGTGTCCAAAAAAGGATAATTTGGATTTCACCGCAGCTAAGTTTCTTCATTTTATTTTCGTTCATTTGCGTTGTTTCTTTAAAGAATAACTTGTGATTCCTAGTGTAGTGGTTATCACGTCCGCATTACACACGGAAGTTCCTGGTTTCAAGTCTCAGCAAAAATATTGTTTTATTTTTTTTAAATGTATGCTTGTGCCTGTTCGTTTCACCGTTTCTTTTGCGAACAAGACTGACCTTCGCTAGGATCGGCCAATCACAGTTTATGTTTGGCAAGCTAGGGTGTTGAATGATGGTGAGCAGGTTGATATCCTTTGTGCGAATATCTAGAGACCAACAATGCGTCGGCAATTCCCCCACCGACGTTTGCTCGCGTTTTTGTGTGTGTTTTCTTTGTGCTGTATTTTGTTCCGTTCCTTCGCCCTTTCTTTACACTATGCATGAGAAATTCTGCTACGCATGCTACGCCACGGGGCGTAAGTAGAAATGAATATTTTGATAGTGCTTAGTGTAGGCAACAAGTTCGTGTGTATAAAATACTTCCTATTTCACATGGGAAGTGCGAATTTCGATACAATTATTATGTCTTCAAAGGTTTAAATAATAATACTAATAATATTAAAACTCACTGATTTAAATGGCTATAGTGTGTGTTTCTGGTATGTGAGTTTTAAATGACAACTAATTATTTCTTTTGCTATCTTAATTTTCTGTGCTTGCATCAGGTACCTGTATTTTTGTATGAATGATAGAATGAGTGCGCGTCATAATGCTAAATAAGAGACGAGATACACTCAAAATTTTTATTACTAAATAATTTAGTAGACAAGAGGACATACCATTTCTACCCAAAGACGATGTCAGTGAATAATAATTGATACCAAATTTTTTAAAATCAAAGCTTTAATAATTTACATATTTTTTTGGTGATTATGTAAAAAGCAGAAAACAAACGGGATATTAATTTATTACTTGTTCAGAACATTGGTCTAGCTTTTTTTTTTTTTTTTAAAAAAAAAGCATTTTATTAACTTGAACTAACGTTAAATATTTTACTTTTATTTAATATTAAATGTAGAATCTGTCACTTTTACAATTATATTTTTTAATAAGAAAAATTCATAAAATTTGTTTTGGGTGTATTAAAGTATATTATAGAATCAAATCCAGACCAGACAACGCCACTGAGCCTAGGCTAAATGCAAGCAGCTCTCCTGCTAATACTTAGCAACATTTAAAGATAAACAAAAAACTCTCTGATGCTGTCTTTACAAGGATGTATTGGTTATTAAATTTAAAAAAATTATTAAGATCTAAAGAGAGATATTAGGATTTATAAGCATGTTATATTCCTCATATAACAAACCGTATTTCTTTTTTTTTGTAAGCTACATATTCAGCTATAAAAAGTGAGTCATTTTGGAAAATCCAAACTGGCAAGCTTTCAAGAAACACAACTTAACAATAACTCACATCTTTCCCATCCACTAAAACCTTCTGTTAAAGGCTGCTTAAGATAACAAAAGATGAATGATAGAAAAAAATTATATCAGTCTACCTTTCCACGTTTCTATTTTTGGGACGGGAAGTTGTATTTTAAAGGTAAAGAAAAAAAAGTCTAGTCGAAATCAAGGTGTAGCCACTAGACACGAACAAGTACATGTACACCATAATGCCATCTTGTGGAAGTTGTTTAATTTTGATTTTATGAGAGCTGGCACAGAAACGCAAATTTCACATATTTTACAAACATTGGTTCTGAAGGTTAAAAAACCTTGCGGGAGGAAATAGTGGGAGAGGGCGTGAGGTGGAAAGTTAAGGGTATATTTGACATTTAGTATTGTTTTAAATAATAGATATCATTCGTTCTTTTTAAATCAGCAAAGCAACTCACGTCCAAATGAACCATATTTAAAATCAACATTCAACGAACAATTATAATAATTAAACTACGTGTTGATATCAAGCCAATGTGTGTTACCTTAAATAAATAAAATGAAATGTTTGTGTTACAAATTAAATTAAGAATTCATCAGTTAAATAAACAGCGAAAATGGCACACCAACCTGAAAATGACTTCTCTTAAGTTCTTTTAAAAGATTTCTCAGTATACTAATATTAACTGATTTAGACAAGTGGAGTCAAGTAGAAAAGAAAAGCATGCGATTTCCTCGCCATTTTGTCTATTTCTTTAATTTTATTTGGCACCGTCAAAACTCTTGCTAAAGTGTCTGATCTGTCAAAATTTTCTCCTCTTGTTAGTCTGCATGTCTCGTCCTTAGACGACAACACACATATGTAATCTGTTTTATGTTTGATTGTGACTCTCTTCTTCACCCGCTCTACTCCGAGTACAACCATGTGTCTGTGACACCAGGTCAATAAAGATTTGTATTCACTTGCCGACACCCCCGGCAGCTGGGCGAGTTCATCAAGGTAAATGGTAACTTTATCATCACTAGATCTCACGTTCATCAAGGTAAAGGGTAACTTTATCATCACTAGATCTAAAGTTCATGAAGGTAAAGGGTAACTTTATCATCACTAGATCTCACATTCATCAAGGTAAAGGGTAACTTAATCATCACAAGATCTCACGTTCATCAAGGTAAAGGGTAACTTTATCTTCACAAGATCTCACGTTCATCAAGGTAAAGGGTAACTTTCTCATCACAAGATCTCACGTTCATCAAGGTAAAGGGTAACTTTATCATCACAAGATCTCACGTTCATCAAGGTAAAGGGTAACTTTATCATCACTAGATCTCACGTTCATCAAGGTTAAGGGTAACTTTATCATCACTAGATCTTACGTTCATCAAGGTAAAAGGTAACTTTATCATCACAAGATCTCACGTTCATCAAGGTAAAGGGTAACTTTATCATCACTAGATCTCACGTTCATCAAGGTAAAGGGTAACTTTATCATCACAAGATCTCACGTTCATCAAGGTAAAGGGTAACTTTATCATCACCGGATCTCACGTTCATCAAGGTAAAGGGTAACTTTATCATCACTAGATCTCACGTTCATCAAGGTAAAGGGTAGCTTTATCATCACTAGATCTCACTTTCATCAAGGTAAAGGGTAATTTTTCATCACTAGATCTCACGTTCATCAAGGTAAAGGGTAACTTTATCATCACTAGATCTCACGTTCATCAAGGTAAAGGGTAGCTTTATCATCACTAGATCTCACGTTCATTAAGGTAAAGGGTAATTTTATCATCACTAGATCTCACGTTCATCAAGGTAAAGGGTAACTTTATCATCACAAGATCTCACATTCATCAAGGAAAAGGGTAACTTTATCATCACCGGATCTCACGTTCATCAAGGTAAAGGGTAACTTTATCATCACTAGATCTCACGTTCATCAAGGTAAAGGGTAACTTTATCATCACGGGATCTCACGTTCATCAAGGTGAAGGGTAGCTTTATCATCACTAGATCTTACGTTCTTCAAGGTAAAGGGTAGCTTTATCATCACTAGATCTTACGTTCTTCAAGGTAAAGGGTAGCTTTATCATCACTAGATCTTACCCTTCCCACAAGATTCAACCTACAAGATGGCTTTTATCTGAAGGCTGATGCGATGTAGTTTATTTTTATTGTAATGTAACATCGTGATGTTTGTTCAATTGGACATGTTTGTTTATTGTGATGTAATATCGTGATGTTTGTTCAATTGGACATGTTTGTTTATTGTGTTGTAACATCGTGATGTTTGTCCAATTGGACATGTTTGTTTATTGTGATGTAATATCCATTGACATGTTTGTTTATTGTGATGTAATATCCATTGACATGTTTGTTTATTCTAATGTTAAATTGTAATGTATGTTCCAATCACACTTTTGTTCATTGTAACCTTTGTTCCAATGGCACCTTGGTTCATTGTGATCTTTATTCCAATGACACGTTTGTTTATTGTGACCTTTGTTCCAATGACATGTTTCTTCATTGTGATCTTTGTTCCAATGACATGTTTCTTCATTGTGATCTTTGTCCAAATAACACTTTTCTTCATTGTGATCTTTGTTCCAATGACACCTTTGTTCATTGTGATCTTTGTCCCAATGACACTTTTGATCATTGTGATCTTAGTTCCAATGACATGTTTCTTCATTGTGATCTTTGTTCCAATGACACCTTTGTTCATTGTGATCTTTGTTCCAATGACACTTTTGATCATTGTGATCTTAGTTCCAATGACATGTTTCTTCATTGTGATCTTTGTTCCAATCACATGTTTTTTCATTGTGATTTTTGTTCCAATGACATGTTTCTTCATTTTGATCTTTGTTCCAATGACATGTTTTTTTTTAAATTGTGATCTTTGTTTCAATGACATTTTTGTTAATCGTGCTTTTTGGTTCAATTGAATTTTTCTTTTGAGATATGTTATTTCAATTCCTGATTTCATATTTGATTACACAATTTATATGTGTGATGTTTAATTTTTTATATAGAATCTATGTCTCACAGGTTATAGCGTAAGATTGATTGAATAAATATTTCAAATTTGATAAAGCTTTTGAGGATGTCAAGTATTCTAAATTTTAAAAAGCATTTCAGTTACTGTTTTCAAACTGAAAACAAATAATTTAATAAAATACACTTTTTTCTATCGACATAATTAACATAATTATAAAATAAAGTGGTTGAAGATGACATACACAAAGATACGAGTCTGGTATATCTTGAACATTCTTTCACATAAAACAGTACACCTGCAGTGCAAATATTTTTAGCCTGTTCTCATTCCAAATCTGTCTAAACAGACACAGAATCAGTCAGAAAAACTTGATGTGCAGCTGTTCAATCAGCTCCAATCTGTGGCCATATCTGCAAAGCCTGCAGTCAGCACGGGCCATCAATTGAGCCATGAAATCATCCATAACAGTGTGCAGGTAAAACAGATACACTTTGGCTTCCCCCCCCCAAATTAATATTCGCAAAATCAGCAGAAAATAGTAAAGACACCACCCCCATCCCCTGCAAGCAACTTTAAAAAATGAGAGGTAAATAGTGTGGAAAACAACCCTGACCTAGTGATGTGTTCACCACACACCATCAAAAGACGGCAAATTACCGGGTTTCTCCCACCGAATGACGTAAAGTTTGGGGTTTTGTTTTTAAATCTTTTCGAAACTTTTGTGATCCCTTTCTAGCTATAAATGTCGAATTATTGACACGGTGAATTTTGTCTGTCGTAAGAAGCAAACATCAATTGTGTAGAATCATTGATATCATGTTTTATGAGTTCAAACGTTATGGTTTTGTTGGCAAAAATTTCAAAAATTACGACGTGCACTCAATAGAAGTAATACTGAAAACATCAAACATTGGTGAAATCATGTTCTGTTTAAATGTTATAGCGTAAAGTCAAAATAAAAGGAGTAATAACATTAAAATGTAGTCGTCATAAACATATTTAGCTGAGAAGAAAGTCATTTAACGTAAGATCTATATGTTTAAGTCGGTGATAGCAGACGGTAACTAAAGAATGTGTACAAACTACGTCATTTTTTAAGAATTAAGAGAGAAATTAGACAAAAGACTTAAGTTAGACGATGGTTTAAAGTTGCCAAGAAGTGTACAAGAAATGTATCCCGTAAGCCACTTGTATTTCCTTGTTTCTGATAGTTTTATGTGCGTTTTAATGTATCAACTAAATATAAAAGCCAAGACTGATAACATTCTGTACCCTCAAAGTGTTACAGTGTCCAAAACACCCTAAACACGTCTCTGGGTTTTGAAATAAATGTTTTTGATACGTAAGTTACCATACCTGTCCTTGCCGCTAGGTCTTCACCATAGATGATTGTGTGAGCATACAACGAATTCCTGTGTTGGGTCTATTTATAGAAATTCTTTATTGTGAGAAGTAAGTTAAAAAGAAGCGTAAAATAGTTTTTCCATGGTTAGCTTTCAAGTTATATTTTTTAAAGACCAGGAAGAGATTTTATCTCATTGTTTTGACATTTTGGTCTCGTGAAATAATGGCAGCGAACAGAAAGCCTTCCTTCACTGTAATCTGAATGGAAAACGGGCTATCTATCCATAATCTTTACAACGATAAGATTGTAAATTATGCTTGTAAAAATATATATCTAATGTTTATATATATATATATTTGTAATGTTTGTTGGAGAGATGATTTTTAAACTATTATCACACTATTAAAAAAAATAATTCTAGAGGTCGGGGAGGGGGAGGGGCGCGGAGATTGTGAGAGACTTTTCTGCTGAGCTCTTTAATGATTCGAATTAAAACTATTTTTTTAAATCTATAGATCTTTACGTCTACATCATGAGCTTTGAAAATGTTTCTTTTTTACGTCTCTATTCAAGATAGTCATGTTTTTCCTTTTTGTATAGCGTTTTGTTAAAAGTTTTAAGTAATTGGATTTTTTTTTCGAACGCTCAAACCATGGTAGGAGGTATGGTAACATTGGTTCTTTCCCTTTTAGTGAAATCGAAACTAGAAATGTACACAATTCCCATGAACCCCATAAAGTCATAAAGGAATAAAAATAGCTTGACCTCCTAGATTATCTCCTGAAAACTACATTCACTGTCGTAATGAAAAATCGAAGAAAAAATTCGGATCCTTGCAAGACATTGTAGTAACTCACACTGTTTTCTAATCTAAGTTAACATTTTAATATCGCCCTTTTTTAGACGACATTCTTCTACAATAGGACATCTGAAGTTTTAAAATACACGAATGACGTAAAAATGACGTTTAGACGTAACTTAGTTAAAATGTCAGCGTCTTTTTGATAAACTTCGTGGAGATTTTAATTTTTATCTCTACCCAAACGTATATTAGTAGATTTATTTTTTAAATAACACTCAAGGATTTCTTTATTTTCGAGAAGAAAAAGAAATAAAGAAAATCCTCCCCCCACTTTTCACTGCTCTTTAAAGTTGGTTCCGAAACTCAAAGACATTCTATGCTAGCAGAATAGAAACGTGTTCGGTCTACGTTGAAAAAACGATGAGAAGAACCGCTAAAAGTTAACCTGGCTGAGATGTTGTTTGATGGCGTCAGAGTATTGAATAGAGATACGTTGGTTTGATGGCGTCAGAGTATTGAATAGAGATTCGTTGGTTTGATGGAGTCAGCGTTTTTATTTGTAGTTTTTTGACAGCTCGTGTAGTGAGTGCTCTAGATGTGAAAATCACACGGTCATCAAGGGTGAACAAGTGTACGCAAGTGCAAACTAATTGTGGTCGTTTGTAACTTCGGTACTGGGGACTGAAATAAACGTCGGGTGAGAAACAACGGTTCGTGAAGAAATGGAACGTTGGAAAAAAATTAGTTGATCGATTTAACTTAGTTCCCGGTGTTTTATGATATAGGGGCCGTCATAAATGACGTCACGCACCTAGGGGGGAGGGGGTCCCACTTTTGTGACGATGCGTGACGTGGGGGAGGGAGGGGGGTTGAAGAAATGTGACGTCACATCGAAAGGGTAACTTTAAATAAAACTTCCACTGAAATATTTGGTCACTTAAAATTTATTGAAAGACTTTTTTAAAAAAAAATTCAATGCTTCTCAAAGTGCCGGTCGGTAGGCTATCAGACGCCGGTTGGCGTAAGTTAACAAGACACGAAAATTATATATAATTATAATTCTTAATTTTGAGAATTCACAAGAGAACATAGGCAATTGTAACTCTGCGTCGTTTGATTTTGAGATCAAAGCTTTCGTTTGGTTCACTCGTGGCAGGAGTCTGCGAACTTTCTTTTTTTCCGTTAATCCTCCCCCCCCCCCCCCNAACAGGACAAGTGTCTAAAAAGATCTGAATAGGATTATATGTTGATATTTTAAGTCAAAATCGACACCGAATATCAATTTGGGGGGTGGGTGGGGGAGGGGAATCTATTTGATACAATAATAAAAGTTTTAAGTTTGCTATAGTTTTTCGATTGGTTTTTGGTCAAACGCCCTGGCCATTCTAAATATAATAATAAATGTGTCCATTTAAAATTAGTCAAAAGTATTCACTAACTTTATTGAATGCATCAAATTCTCGACATCGCAATTCGAGAGGAGCACAAAACAACTTTCTTCTGAACTCAGTTTTTAAGGCATTTATTTTAAATTTGACAGAAAGGATACTTGATACTGTCAAGTCATGTTGATTAAGATTATTGTCATGAATGGTTGTCATGAAAGTAGGTTGGATTTAGATGTCTTCGTATAGTATGTAAATAAGAAATCTACATAGATGACAAATTTATTTTCTGGAAGGAACCGGTTCAATAGTGGGCATATGTTACCATGCGTACACGTACACATGCCGTATTTGAATATATCTAGTGGAGTGGAGTGGATGTTATATGTCCCAAATGAGTCTGCATTACTCCCAAAAATTCCATTTTTTACACCAAAAGTTATTTTTAAAAAGTATTATTTTAAAATAACATTTTTCTATTATAAACAATGAAGTTACAAGTAATGATTTATAGTCAATGCTTAATTTGTATGCATTAAAATAAAATATAATCTAAGGATGTTAAAACATTTCGTGTTTTTTTTTTTACTTTTTTTTAAGGCCGGTTAAAAAAATTAAACGGTTTGAAAAAGAAACGGACCGTTTCTATATGATACCTAAATATTAAAATTATAAAAGTTTATATTAACATTACTGTTAACCCAAAAGCAGAGGTGGGCAGTATTTCAAATACAAGTATTTTAAATACGTATTTTCAAAATAAAATACGTATTTTATTTGGTATTTTAAATACTTGTGTGAAAGTATTTAGTATTTTGGTATTTAAATACTTGTGTAAGAGTATTTTAGTAATTCAAAAATACTTTTTCAAAATACTTTTTCAAAATACTTTTGCAACCCTATCAATAATAATTATCATAGCCTTTTTTTATAATACAGCCTGCTTTACTTCTTTCTTACTTGTATCGGATGATGCTTTAAGCATTAGATACCGGCGCACAATAAGTGCTACATAAATGTTTATCAAATGAAAATAGTAATTTCCGGTTCCGGTTCTTTCTGATTCCGGCTAGAAGAGAAATTGCCATATTTTATCTTTCGTTGCCGTGAAGATGAGCGAAATTAATCCAGTGAAATCAGTTTCAGAGAATGAAAATCAAACAGATGTCCGCCTTGCTGGTAGTCATGCAGTTCCTGCCATATTGGATGGGAAGATTTTTGCAATTGTGAAAAATGAAAATGGCTCTGTAAAGGCCAAATGCTGTCTGTGTTCAAACGAAAGAATTTTGAGTGGTAGTTTGAATGCGACATCGAATTTTCTAAAGCACTTGCGGGTAAGTACAAGTACTGTACTGTAGTAGTGTACTTAGAAAATGTCATCAGAATTATGAATGATATTATGCAATAAAACATGTAAATTTATATGATTTGATTTGTAATGTAATGTAATAGCGTATTTATATAGCGCCCCCTCTAACATATAGTTACTCGGCGGCGCTGATTTAAATTTGCTGTGTCAAAGTTACATAACTTACATGTAATATATTATTGATTGTAAACCGAGCCACCGACAGGAGGCTCGGTTTACAATCATGACAGTTCTCAGCTGTCATGCACGCCGTCCGGCCGTCCGTCACGTTCGTGATCACCTTGATATCTCAGTCACTTATCAACGGATATCGATGCAAATTTCCTGGAAAATGTAGTCCAGATATCTCGCTTATTTGTAATCTGATTGAGATGCGGTTTGAACCGTCTAACTCAGCGAAGAAGATGTGTAACAGTGTAAGAATCAAATGCATTTTTAAAATTCTAAATGAAATTAAATTTTTTTTTACAGACTGTTCATAAAGATTGCTTGGAGGATTACAATAACTACCGCAATGAGGTGGTAGCATCTTCAAGTTCAGTGCGTGAACGAAAACGGAAAACCGTTGCAGCGCCATCTGCTGTATCTTTAAAGCACGTTCGGCAGCAGACTATTGAACAGACTGTTCGTGGAAGTTCTCAGGCTGCTGCGGATCAACTGATCACGAAATACATCGTCATGGGCATGCGTCCGCAAACAACCGTTGAAGAACCCGAGTTCAAGGCTTTAGTGGCTGGACAGTGTAAGATGAATACGGAGGTTGTGGTAATGTCTCGTAGGACCCTCGGCAGGCGTTTAAATGAAATGGAGTTGCAAATGATCGAGAAATTGAAGCAGGTTCTGTCAGAGCAAACTTTTGTATGTACTACAGCCGACATATGGTCGTCAAATCGTCGAAGTTTTCACGGTGTTACTGCTCACTGGATAAATATCTCAAGTCTTTCTAGAGAATCAGCAGCTTTAGCTTGTCGTAGGTTTCCTGGCAGTCACACATATTACCGTATAGCAGAATTACTATACGATGTGCATGAAAATTTTGGCATTTCCAACAAAGTTTGCCTTACTGTAACTGATAATGGATCAAATTTTGTTAAAGCTTTTTTCGTATGCAGGGATGGTATTGATTAAAAAGAGGGCATGTATGACCGACGAAAATTTTCAGCAACAATTACTATTGAAAGCAAATCACAAAATTATATTGTGAAATTGTATAAACAACTTTTTATTGCAAAACATGAAGCAATGTTTGTTATTAAAGTTTTTTGGAGATAATTTTCAGTTGATTTATTATGTATATTGTAGCTGCTGTCACAGTAAACATTGAACATGGTGATACTTATAGTTACATTGATGTTGGTGTATAAAATATCCAGTGAATGCAGTGATGGACGATAAAACCAAGTATTTGTATTTGAATAAAAGTATTTTAAAATACGTATTTTGTATTTTAGTATTTTGAACCCTATTGAAAAGTATTTTGTATTTTGGTATTTAAAATACTTATCCTGGGGTATTTTAGTATTTGGTATTTTAAATACTCTGTGGTCAGTATTTTGCCCACCTCTGCCCAAAAGTAGCGGATTCTAGCAAATTTTCTATGCCCACAATGATTGAGCATTACCCCCAAGAGTTCCCTTTTTACCCCAAATGAGATAATTTATTGGTGACATTATATTTACAACTGTTGTGTTAGGTACGTGAAATCCTGAAGAAGAAAGAATTGAAGGAAAAAAAAGGAAAAAAAAAACAAAAACAAAAAAACCCCACAAAACTTGTGAACTTCGGAGTTAAAAGTTATGATAATGTTGGATATTTTAATAATGTCATAGTATTTCAGTCCTCTACTTGCAAGAATTACTGTATTTTGCGACGCACAAGATGACACCCTACTTTCCTGCACAAATGTGGGGTTCATGCAGAATGGGCCATTTTCCTCTTCCAGGGCATACCTAATAATTTTTTAGAAAACATGAGATGTGATGTCAATGCAATAATTTTAGATCAAATGCCTTTGATGTGCATATACTTAGAAGGGAAACTGTCATTAGAAGATCGAAATCAATTTGAGGAATTGTCTTGTATCAATATATTCTAGGTCTATAAACAATGCAATGATTCTTGTAATATCAATAGTCACATTCGCGAGCTTAATCGCGAAGGTTAATCACATCAATGGTTTTTGACATTACCGCTGCATTGTTCGTTAGCCATGGCAACTAAACATTTTTTTAAAATTTAATTTATAAAACAAGCTGTGTAGGGGATCATTATGCTATCAAATAAGTACAAAGAAAATCATATCAAAACGGGAAAAGAATGCAATGGTACCTGGTGAAATGGAAAAGTTCTTGCCGGTCGTCTGATACGAAAAAGTTTGAGAATCACTGGCTTACAATTTATTTAATTTATTTAATATCTTTTACATAGCTTCACTCATGTTATAATACAATGTAGACCTACACTAAATAAATACTTAAATGACAAAAAAAANATAAAAAAAAAAAAAAAAAAAAAAAAAAAAAAGATTTGAAATATTCTTATTTTTAAATAGAAAAAAAAATTTAGGGGGGGGGGGGTCAAAGTTTTGTGACGTACTTTTTGAGGGGGGGTCGACGATTTTGTGACGACGCGTGACGTAGGGGGGGGGAAGGGGTAAAAATTCGGCAAAAATCGCGTGACGTCATTTATGGACGGCCCCATACTTGCGTCTATTCCCACTGACACCTCGGTCTATTTATAGAACTCAAACTACTTTCTCTGTCCAAAGAAAACATAGAGATTCCCAGCAAATGGATTTATCGTTATTTTAATTGTATATCTCTATGTGCTGACTCTAGTGTTAAGCGCTGGGGGTGGCTTACAGGTTTTCGAGGATGAGATTTATTTTGTTTGTGTCTGAGGCTTTGGAATTAGAATTCATCCTGACTGGACTTGGTAGTGACGACGCGATGTATGTCATGAGCAATATTCCCTCTAAGGTTCGTTGTTATTATTTCAGGTGTGAAAATTTGAAATGCTTAATTTTTTTGGTGATATATTTTTAAAAAAATGATGCGCGTAATCGATCGGATGTATGCGCGGCCGCGCTGCTTAAAGGGAACTTTGGTCATGAGATGGGCTAAAAATCTATCTAAAAATGTCGGCGAATTCACACATTGTGACATCTGGATTAAAAGAGAGGCACGATGTGACGTGACATTAGAAAGGTTCCACATTATTCGGCACGATGATCGGAATTGTCAACCTCGCCTTTAAAAAGTTTCGCAGCAACTTTGTCGGATGATTCACTCGGAATCCTTTACGGAAGCCATGTGCTGTGCGGTGCTGGAAAGAGTAAATGCTGCGCTCTACGTAAACATGGTGCGTACTGACAGTTGTTTTTTTAAGACTATCAGGAATGATCACCAGCAGTTGTGCACAGAGGTTGCTGTGGAATTGGTCAGCCATGTTGGCTCGTCTCAACGCCGGTATATATACCACTCTGCATTCCCCGAAACTCGATGTCTTAAGAGTGTACCTGGGAAACAGCTGCTGTAGCCTACAGCCGACTCTTTTAGTGTTTAAACAATGAAAACAAAGATCTGGGAAAAGATATTTTTGGTATGGGGGTTTGGCGTGGTTTAAGGGCGGGGTGCGATGGGGAGGGGGAGATTAGCGTGTTGTGTCTTTTTTTTTTTTTAAAGTAATTGTTTGCCATTTTTTTTTAATAGCGACTATATTTTGCCTTACTTTTCATTTTTTAAACTGTTTTTAGGCCAGCACATGGTATAGGAGGAATGCCAAGAATTTAAAAGTTTGAAGATGGTGTATTCCTGACCCGAGTAACACACTGAATTATCATTAAAAGTAGCTACATTTCTAGACTAACAATTATTTTATATCAAAATGACGACTGATGCCAATTGAAGTTTAATTTGATATAAGATATTATTTTGAAACACATTGGGTTAATTTAAGGGGAGTCAAAGTGAGTGAGTGCAAAGGCCAAATGGAAGGTATGTGACCTCAAAGATATAAAGATTTAAAAATATTGTTAAAATGATTTTCAATACCTCAAAGCTTTTATTTAAAAAGAGTATTATGTGTTTCAATTTTTTTAAAAAGTCAACAGCTGTAATAAAAGAGCAACTGATGTAGTTATGAACATCACTCACATTCCAGTAGTTTACGATAACTACACCTTCTCCTCTACCTAAAAAAGCATAAAATACTTTCAATGCTGTATGTCGTATCTGAGGTTTCCAAAATTTAAAAAATACAGACTTTGTCTCGCGCAAAAGTGCTTAACACTTTTGACTTGTCCTAGAGTCTATCCTGCATATTGTAATACAGACTGTCCTGCGTATGTCCTATGCGATGTCTTGCAGACTTTTCTACAGACTTTCCAACAAAGTGTCTTACATATTTTTAACAGACTAACATGTTGTTTTACAGACTGCCCTACACATTTTCCTGAAGAATGTCTTACATACTATATATAATACACAGTTTTATACAGGCTTACCTAGAGACTGTCCTACAATATATCCCACATACTTAACTACTTTAAACTGTAGTACAAACTGCCTTAAAGACTGTCCTAATTAAAGCCCATATACCATACTTTAAACTGTACTACAAACTGTCTTAAAGAATGTCCTACAGTATATCCCACATACTTTACTACATTAAACTTTACTACAGACTGTCTTAAAGACTGTCCTAATTAAAGCCCATACACCATACTTTAAACTGTACTACAAATTGTCTTAAAGAATGTCCTACATTATATCCCACATACTTTACTTTTACTACATTAAACTATACTACAAACTGTCTTAAAGAATGTCCTACATACTAGACTACAGATTATCTTGCAGACCTTCCTAAAGACTGTTTTACATTTTATAGCTTCCTACGGCATCATCCTACGCCTAATTTACCTCTTATATTACTGCGAGTTTTAATGACGCCCCGAAGCCTCTCTTTCTGGCACCCCTTCTCCCCCCTGTGCTGACACCCTCACTTCAGTGTTACGACCGCCTAGCATGGTATGTTGTAGAAGGCCCCCACTTAGTTTATTTTTAACCTTAATTGCACGGTGACGTCTCAGTTGCATGTAAACTTTATCCAGCGAATTAACATCTGTTCAGGGCCGACAAAGCCGGTAATTTTACTTTATGACCGATTGTTGCCCTTGTTTACGATTAATGTGAACGCGCTCTTTGAGTTTATCATCGCGAAAGGATGTGTAAAGATAGGTGCTGAGTTATATTTCAACCGGGGGGGGGGGGGGGAATTCTTGTAAATGGTTCAAAAACTGTGAATAGGGCTATTAAATGTAGAAATAATAATTACCAACGAGCTATATGTTTTTCCCTGGCTTTAACAGGTTTGGATTAAATCAATGTAATGTAACCAACCCCTGTCTCCATTAAGTCATCACAATACAGATAAACAAGCAATAATTTATTTCCATTGTATAGACTAATTACTAATGTAGATGTACATGCAAGTATATTCTTAAACAACAACTTCTTACTCATCTAGTTTGTAGGGCATGTGAAATAACAAACTTTGAACTGTCTTAATCGATGTGCAAAAACGTATTTCAGTTTGAAATTCTCACTTGCGAATATTAACGACACACATTAATATTAAAATAAAAACATTTTTAAAAAAAGATATGTTGCATTCTTTGTATTTATAATTTAATATTCAAGACAATTTAAACAAAAGTGCCAATGATTATTACATAATCGACCTGCTGCGAGTTACTCTAGTTTATTACCAGACGGAGCAACAAAGCAACAAAGCAACAAAGCCATATCTTATATCTTAGATATACAGACGCTCCTTCTATGCAGAAGATAATTGCGTCCACAGACCATGAGAGATGATCTGTTGGCAAGTGATGCAGCATTCACAGGCCACGGCTATCGGGGTTCCACGCATTACCCCAGCCGCCTAACCATTGTCTAGTTAGGTACCCATTCGGAGCTGGGTGACTCGGGGACTCCTCAGGCCCCGAGAACAAATCCTCACTTTCGTGTGGATTCGAACTCGTGACCAGCCGTATGACAGTCGAGAGCGCTACCTCTCAACCATCGCTCAGAGAGTCCTTTTGTAACTCCCCTCCGATGTCCGCATAGACCGGCCATACTTGAGCCTCACGTTAAAATACTATTGATTTTAATTATAATAAATAACTCGTAAAAAGGAAGTTTTTTTTTAAAAATAATAAATCATTACGGGTACCACTCAAAACAAAGCCTTGAAATAAAAAACTGAAAAAAAAAATAATTTAAAAAAATAAAATAACGTGCTTTGAGCGTCCGCGTAAAATTGTTCAATATAAAAACGAGATTTAATTTTTCTGATGGCTGTGGGAGTCTGAATGAGTTTGAGGAGCCAATCGCTCTTATTATATTGTATATTTCTATACTATAACCATATCTTTTATTTATTTTTTTAAACATAGCAATTAATTTTCATTTCATTCTTGATAAACACGTCTTCAGATCTATTAGTTCTACTAAACAATAACTCTTTTTGTCTAATCCATATCAAGATTCCTAACGTCTTTTATTATATGTTTGATTGACATTTTATTTTTAACCTTCACTGACATTTTTGAGTGACATTTTGACTGAAATGTTGACTGGCTTCTTGACGTGTTGACAGCGGGGTGCCATTGATACCACAACTACTAAACCAGACAGAACAGCTGCGTGATTGCAAAGTAGTCCAGGTAAAACCAACTTGACTTCTCTCACCTAAGACTATCTTGAGGTCTCTTCAAGGACCAGTGAGTTATGATAAACACAGGCACAGGGGGGACTGGGGTGTGATCAGTACTAATATCTAAGATATGAGGCGGAGGACTGGGCTAGGGAGGCTTTTAATGTTGACCTGAGGTCCCAGTGTGCTGGGTAAGTAGATTATGGAGCTTTTATTGGGAGAGTGGAGGGCGGTTTATTGGGACTGTAGGGAACAAAGCTTGATATTTGGTTGTGTCACCATGTTCAAAACAGTTTTCAGGACGAACCTTTTAAACATCGATTTGTTAATACTTAAAAAGTTAGCCTAAAGCTTATATAAATTTTTACATCTTTAAACCATCTTCTGACGCAAATAAATGTAACATTTTTATAGTGTTATTTTTCTCCAAGTTCAAATCATAACATGCATCTGTGCGATCTGACAGCCAAGAAAAACAAACGAAACATCACCTGTTTTATGTTTCATTTAATTTGAAATCTGTTACACATTTTTGTTGATGAAAATAAAACAGAATGATGTATAGAGGATTTTTTTATATTGATGGATAAATGCAAAGATACACCAAGACATGGATGCCGTTCAAGATGGATTAGATAAGCTTAAACTACAACATTTGTCTGCAACGGAAAAATTTCTACTATTTAAATAGTTAGAACAAGTAGCTATGAATCAAAAACAGCGCCAAAAAATATATGAACAAAGGCAAATTGAAATTGACAGAGAGCGCGAGAAGTTACAGTCAGAAATAAAGTCGAATTTTCGGGAGTGTTGAGTCCCTCAACTGTTGAGTCGAGTGTTGAGTCCCTCAATAATAGATTGAGAAGTTTAATTATTTTAGAACCGTTGGGGATAGGTGTTAGACCCAACCAACGTATTTTTAATTCTGTTAGGGACGCGAAGTTAACTTTGGAGGGACAAAGAGTAAAGTTGGGGACGCTGGTGAAAGGTCGCCTGCAGTTTATAAGGGCGAAATGTGATAGTTAGGCTAGCCATTTTTGTAGGGATGCTACATTGTTTTTGCAAGGACAAAGTCTGATAGTCGATGTTGAAGGGGGTCAACAAAAAGTTACTGGGACTTAGGGTCTGACCAACCAGAAGAAAGTTGGCACAGGTACCACCCAGAACTATTAAGATTCTACCAATAGAATTGCTAGAAATGTAGGACGGACGCCTTCATGGCATGGCCAGGGGTCCTTATATACTCTACCCAAACCTTAAGGCGTTCTCTCGCTCTCAGACACACCAATCACCCTTAAACCATATGCCATACCATATAATTTACAAAATGTGCTTGCAAAAGAAATAGAACAGATGTTAAAATTAGATGTTATTGAGGAATCTAATTCACCTTACGCGGCACCTATAGTTTTAGTTAAAAAGAAAGATGGGACAATTAGGACTTGTGTAGATTATAGGAAATTAAATTCAGTTACAAAATTTGTAGCTGAAGTTATACCGGATCAAGAAGAAATAATGTCCAAACTTCACAATAGTAAATATTTTAGCAAGCTTGATTTAACAAAAGGGTATTGGCAAATACCATTAGATGAGAGAAGCAAAGCTTTAACTGCATTTCGAGTGCCATCGGGGTTATACCAATTTAAATACATGCCTTTTGGCCTTGCCACGGCCCCACTTACATTTAACAAAATACTCAGAAAACTTTTTAAAGGGATGAGACAGGTCATAACATATTTTGATGACATTTGCGTATTCTCCAGCAGCTGGGAAGATCATATAAACGAGTTAAGAGAAGTATTCCGCCGACTTAAGGAGTCAGGGTTCACAGTGAAACCTTCAAAATTAGAATTGGGTAACTCTACCATAAGATTTCTTGGGCATGTCGTGGGAGACGGTGTTTTAAAACCAGACCAGGATAATGTTGAAAAAATTTTGAAGTTGCAACAGCCGAAAACCAAGAAACAGGTCCGTAGTCTAGTAGGTTTGGCCTCATATTACAGTAAATTTATCCCAGGGTTCGCGACACTCACAGCCCCGCTTACCAATCTAACAAGAAAAGGTAAGTCAAATAAAATAGCGTGGACTGTTGAGTGTGACAGTGCATTAAGGACAATTCAGTCTCTCATTTCCAGTTATCCCATCCTTATGCTGCCTAACGTTCATCTGCCATTTGTTGTCAGTACAGATGCGTCTACAACAGGTATAGGCGCATGTTTGATGCAGGAGAGGCGAGGAGTACTCCACCCGGTAAAGTACACAAGCCGAAAACTACTAGATCGTGAGTCAAGATACTCTACCATTGAAAGAGAGTGTTTGGCTATTGTATGGGCAGTTAAAAAACTATCTAGGTACCTCTTAGGCTCTAAATTTCAATTGCAATGTGATCACAAGTGCCTTAGTTACCTACAAACATCTAATTTTGCCAACCCAAGAATCTGTAGATGGGCACTATCCCTCCAGGAATTTGTATTTGATATTAATTACATTAAAGGTACTGAAAATGTGGTAGCTGATTTTTTATCCAGAAGTCATGACTGAGAAAAGTTTATAAGCTTTACTCAGATGATTTTAATACATATATCATGTTGTCATTCTTACTTAAGAATGTCATTGGCTTAAACAGTGTATGATACACAAGGACATGACTTTTAAATCAAATATTGCTATGTCAATATTTAATATGTAATATAAAGTATGATATGTACTAAGTGATGATAAGTTTGAAAATGCTAATACTATGTTCTCTCTATTTCTCGTTACAGATAAAATAAGATGTTACACATTCTTAAATTTATTAATTTAAGATTTAATAGTCTGTATAATTTACTAATGTTGTATGTTGCATTTAATGAAATATAATTTTAAACTTAATTACAAGATTGTATTTGATGCACATGATGTTTCTGCATTTATAACTCTATAATGTTATGTTGTCAATTGATTTATAATGTTTTGCATAATTTGTACTTTAGGTGTGACAATACACGTATTGTCAAAGAGGACGGGGGGAAGAGTGTTGAGTCCCTCAACTGTTGAGTCGAGTGTTGAGTCCCTCAATAATAGATTGAGAAGTTTAATTATTTTAGAACCGTTGGGGATAGGTGTTAGACCCAACCAACGTATTTTTAATTCTGTTAGGGACGCGAAGTTAACTTTGGAGGGACAAAGAGTAAAGTTGGGGACGCTGGTGAAAGGTCGCCTGCAGTTTATAAGGGCGAAATGTGATAGTTAGGCTAGCCATTTTTGTAGGGATGCTACATTGTTTTTGCAAGGACAAAGTCTGATAGTCGATGTTGAAGGGGGTCAACAAAAAGTTACTGGGACTTAGGGTCTGACCAACCAGAAGAAAGTTGGCACAGGTACCACCCAGAACTATTAAGATTCTACCAATAGAATTGCTAGAAATGTAGGACGGACGCCTTCATGGCATGGCCAGGGGTCCTTATATACTCTACCCAAACCTTAAGGCGTTCTCTCGCTCCCAGAAGCACACAGATCACGCTTAGACCTAAGACTAAGGTGATAGGACTGTGGGGAGTTGTGAGCCTAGCTGAGAAGTCTGTTTTCAGGTTTGAGTAGTTATAGTTAGAATAGTTCGAATGTATTGTGTATAGGTTAGGGTTAAATGCTTATCAGTCTTATAGAAGATGCGTTCTCTCGGCCTCCCTCATTCTCTCTCAATCTCTCTCTCTTGCTCTCTACCTTGCTCTCCCTCTCTCGCTCTCCCTCGCTCTCTTTCGCTCTGTCTCGCGTTCTCTCGCTTTCTCGCTTTCTCTAACTCTCTTTTGCTCTCTCGCTCTCTCTTGCGTTCTCTCGGTCTCCCTCACTCTCAATATCTCTCTCTTGCTCTCTACCTCGCTCTCTCTCTCTCTCTCTCTCACTGTCCCTCGCTCTCTTTCGCTCTGTCTCGCGTTCTCTCGCTTTCTCTCACTCTCTTTTGTTCACTCGCTCTCTCTTGCGTTCTCTCGGTCTCCCTCACTCTCTCTCAATATCTCTCTCTTGCTCTCTACCTCGCTCTCTCTCTCTCTCTCTCTCTCTCTCACTGTCCCTCACTCTCTTTCGCTCTGTCTCGCGTTCTCTCGCTTTCTCTCACTCTCTTTTGTTCACTCACTCTCTCTTGCGTTCTCTCGGCCTCCCTCATTCTCTCTCAATCTCTCTCTCTTGCTCTCTACCTCTTGAACTTTCAATAAAATAAATAAATTTGTGTCCTGGTCAATTTAGTAGACGCTTCCGCGAATTTTCTGATTTTTGAAGTGTTCCTTTTTGCCCTGATGGTCATATCATCAAAATCCTTTTTTACATTTCTAATAATGCCTTTTACTTCTTTTGGGCACACCCCACAATATGCTGCAACCTCTTTGGCGGCAGCCGTGATCGACGCTGCCTGAATTAGACCGAACAACAAATTTCCCTTCTTGAATCTATTTAAAAATTTGGGGGGTTCATGAAAATTTTTCATGACATAGTCGACTGCTGCGAATTTGGATGTGAATGGGAAACATCTGTGGATAGTAAGTTAATTTCCTTTTAAATTTTATTTTATTAATTGAATGTAATACAGTAGGACCTCTTAATTCGAACTCAAAGGACCGGGAAAAATAGACTTACGGAGTTTTTGATTTATTGAAAATGGTCTTCAAGCATAGATTAAACATGGACAATATTGATATGGAGGGATTTTGAGGAGGGGGCAACAGACATACAGCCGGCTTGACAGGAAGGAGAAGGCGAAGGCGATGTTTGATGAAAGAAGCTGCTTGATTTTATTTACCAACACAAGCCACATTCACTCCCCTACCCGCTTTACTCAATCTACATTGGGATGGGTAAGTAAGGTTTTCCTTTTTAAAGATAGTAACAGCATGCCTAGGAAATTTCAACTAAGGGAGGTTGGATGACAAATATCTTCGAGCTGAGGTCCAACTGAATAAGTATTAAAATTGTAAAATTAGAATATTATTAAAATTTAAGTTACATGTTAAACCTATTACACAAAACATAATTTATTACTTTAGTTTTTTGGTGTCTCTTTTAATTTATAATATATTAATTAATTTGGTATTTAACTTCATTAATTTTATACAATATAATAATTAAAGTTAGAGATATAATGTTATAAAATTGACTTCACTCAAAATGAAACACATAATTTGTGCTGTCAATTGTAATAGTGCGTGGTCATCAACTGAGAAGATGGCCGGCTATAATTGTAAGGCCCACGATTTAACAGGAAGGCATTACATTTAAAAAAGTCGTTACCCAGACCACAAGGTGTTGAAGTTTTGTGACTTTCAAGTTCTAATACACGGTGTCTGACCAGTTCTATTACAATATAGCACAATTTTATAATTTACTACTTTAGTTGTTGGTAAGGAATGCTGGCTCCGAGTTCAGAAGTAAACATTGCCCAAGACAAAAAATCCTCTGTGTTAGGAAGAAATACTAACCTTTGTTTGGGCTCGGCAGAAGTGGAGGGCACATCTGTGCTGTTTTTCCTGAAAATCAGTGAAAAGAAATAAATATCAATCATTAAAATTACACAATATAACAAAGTAAACTATGGGTATTGTATTCCTTGCTTACTTGTCAGTACCCCGCTGCTAATCTTTAATCTGGTAATTCTATTTCTATTTTCATCTACATTTTATTGCAGATTTGTGTTGTGAAATGAATATCTACAATAAATGTTATTCGGCACAAACATCATCGTCTCTGAATGCCCTTGTAGGCATGGCAGAGAACATAATGCTAAACAGCGTGGTGCCAGGTCGCATCCCTGCTTGACTTTCCTCAGTCTTGGACTCTGGCCTTTATGCCTTCGGGGAATTCTTGCACAAAGGCAATGAATTTCTTTGGGCAACCGCATCCTATGATTTTCCACAGACATTCTCTGCCAACTGTTTCGAAAGCTTTTGTCAACATAGGTGGAGAAAAGGTCAGAGTTCTGCTCCTGACATTTCTCTTGTAGCTGCCTGGCAGCAAACAACATATCTATATTTCATTGCTCTCTTTGGAATCCCTACTGGAACTTTACTAATCGATAGTCTATGGGTCGCTAAGCTAGTAGCCAATTACTATGGTATTTAATCGTAAATTTTAATTGTAAATAGGCTTATTGATGTGGCCGTGTCTCTCAGACCTACACCACAACACATGCCCCCCCTCACACAGCCCAAAGGGGACTATATAGAGCACTGAAATGCGGGGCTTGATTTTATTTACCAACACAAGCCTGCCAAAAAAGACACATTCCCTCCCCTACCCGCTTTACTCAATCTACATTGGGATGGGTAAGTAAGGTTTTCCTTTTTAAAGATAGTAACAGCATGCCTAGGAAATTTCAACTAAGGGAGGTTGGATGACAAATATCTTCGAGCTGAGGTCCAACTGAATAAGTATTAAAATTGTAAAATTAGAATATTATTAAAATTTAAGTTACATGTTAAACCTATTACACAAAACATAATTTATTACTTTAGTTTTTTGGTGTCTCTTTTAATTTATAATATATTAATTAATTTGGTATTTAACTTCATTAATTTTATGCAATATAATAATTAAAGTTAGAGATATAATGTTATAAAATTGACTTCACTCAAAATGAAACACATAATTTGTGCTGTCAATTGTAATAGTGCGTGGTCATCAACTGAGAAGATGGCCGGCTATAATTGTAAGGCCCACGATTTAACAGGAAGGCATTACATTTAAAAAAGTCGTTACCCAGACCACAAGGTGTTGAAGTTTTGTGACTTTCAAGTTCTAATACACGGTGTCTGACCAGTTCTATTACATTATAGCACAATTTTATAATTTACTACTTTAGTTGTTGGCAAGGAATGCTGGCTCCGAGTTCAGAAGTAAACATTGCCCAAGACAAAAAATCCTCTGTGTTAGGAAGAAATACTAACCTTTTTAGTTGGCGAGACCTGGCGGGAAAATTTATTCTTTTTTTTCTGAAAATCAGTGAAAAGAAATAAATATCAATCATTAAAATTACACAATATAACAAAGTAAACTATGGGTATTGTATTCCTTGCTTACTTGTCAGTACCCCGCTGCTAATCTTTAATCTGGTAATTCTATTTCTATTTTCATCTACATTTTATTGCAGATTTGTGTTGTGAAATGAATATCTACAATAAATGTTATTCGGCACAAACATCATCGTCTCTGAATGCCCTTGTAGGCATGGCAGAGAACATAATGCTAAACAGCGTGGTGCCAGGTCGCATCCCTGCTTGACTTTCCTCAGTCTTGGACTCTGGCCTTTATGCCTTCGTGGAATTCTGGCACAAAGGCAATGAATTTCTTTGGGCAACCGCATCCTATGATTTTCCACAGACATTCTCTGCCAACTGTTTCGAAAGCTTTTGTCAACATAGGTGGAGAAAAGGTCAGAGTTCTGCTCCTGACATTTCTCTTGTAGCTGCCTGGCAGCAAACAACATATCTATATTTCATTGCTCTCTTTGGAATCCCTACTGGAACTTTACTAATCGATAGTCTATGGGTCGCTAAGCTAGTAGCCAATGACTATGGTATTTAATCGTAAATTTTAATTGTAAATAGGCTTATTGATGTGGCCGTGTCTCTCAGACCTACACCACAACGCATGCCCCCCTCACACAGCCCAAAGGGGACTATATAGAGCACTGGCCGGAGACGTCGTGAGTATTTCGTTATTGCTTGAGTGAAGGGGTCAATTGACATGGGCACAGTGGCATGTCAACAGAATTTTATGGCGACTTGGGAAAATATTAATGAAGTTTGTTTTAACGACTCAAGCCAGAGGGTACTTTCAAATCTCACTCACGGTCATGTGGCTACCAATATAAGGGGAGACCTGTGGAGACAGGAGAATAATCCACCGACTTATTACAAGAGGCAAAACGTAGTGGTTGGGTATTACTGGGGTTGTATATAAAATCAAAGTTTGCTAGGTAGCTTAAATTTCATCGACAACATTATGTGCAAAAGTCAAGACATCAACGTTCATGTGTCAAAGTTTGTTAGTTAGATTTTCTGACTACATTACAAGATTTTTTTTAAAATTGCAAGACAACAAAACAGTTCAAATTATAAGCAATCTATATATCAATAACTAGATGAACTTACGCGTTTTTTCTGTTGACCATATATCGTTTGTTTAAACTTGAGGTACTTGGCCTTGTCCTATTGCATTGACTTGGAAAAAAATAGTGAATTGATTTTCATGAAAACACCAAACTTTATTAACATTTAAAACTCTAATAAGAATGCAGGACTAAACCACAAACCATCAATAAGCTTAGGATGCAATAATCTTTTGTATAGAAGGAGCGTATGTAACTGATGACATGCTCCCGAGAAACCAGGAATGCCAACATTTTATCAACATTTCTCTAATAAGAATGCAAGACTGGATGAATGTGCTGTAAAAAAGGATGGCTTGTATCAGGTAAGACTGAAAAGATAAGAGTATTATGGCTATGGTCCACTTTTGATATTTGTTAATGCATCGCTCTGCACATTTCCTAAATTGACTCAAAAACTGACTTGGCGACATGCACTTAACTGGCAAGGTTATATCATGTTATAAAAGATAACATGGTCATAGGTGTCGTGTGCAACGGAATTTCGTGAGAACGATGGTATCCATTGTGCTGTGTCTTCTATTTCTCCTCAGCAGGGATTTAATTCTTTTGAAATTCATGTTAGAACAATCGCATTTAACAATAATCTTTAGAGTCAAAGGCTTGATTTTAATAGAGTATTTAGTATTTTCACTTTCCAATCAGAATAACTTATAATCATCATTGCCTGTCGTTATATCTGGGGCATAGGCCCCGTATAAAGACTATCTAGATATAAGGTCCTGTGCCAATCTCTAACTGTCCCCAGCTGTGCCCACTCTGGAATAACAAGTAAACGGGATATAAGTGAGCCTGATAGGATGTAACACCATAGCAAATGTTTCGGCAAAGAGCCTTCTTCAACTAACAAAGTGTACATAAAACAAATGTAAAGAAAGAAATATAAAAACAATGTCATTCCGGCAGCGTAATTGGACAATGCCTTCCACTCCTATTTCGACAGTTTGGAATGAAGAGGTAACAGAAAGGTTTTAAATATTATTCTCGGTCCTCTTGATGTACACTCAGGAGAGACACAAATCTGCTAGAAAAGCTTGCTCATAACCATTTTTCATTTTCAGCCTCCCATCTGGGTACTAAACCGTGCCAGCGTCGTTGTTGCAAGACATGTCCTTTTGTTACATAGACGGACCAGAGTGTCTTCTCTAAGAGGATAGTTAAGATTACGGATGGCTTTATTTGCATCAGCCACAATGTGGTCTCCACTATTATGTGCCAGCGCCGCTATTTGTAATAAGTTGGTGGGACGGGAAGAACACTCTCCTGTCGTATCACCAAACATGTACGTGCAATTACACAAGACTAACAGTGTCCTGTCTCCAGAGTCCCGACACTTCAATCATCGTTACCACTTTGGCGCCGATGACATATCTGTCACCGCCATGGGGTCTTGCACAAACACACCTGGCAGGGTCAGTCTGGAGAACAGACTATACTCAAAGAGAATGCGACCCTTGTCCCACATGAGATAAATTTTGTGTTTGCGCCGACAACCTAAATGATTCACCACACCAACTCTCTCCTTCCCTATAAAATATAAGCTCAAACTAGTCTCTTATAACTATTGCTCTCTTTTGCTTTTACCGCAGCTAACTTTTTTTGTGTTATTTCTTTATATTCTTTTTGTTTGTGTACTAGCTTAGTAGACTCACACATACCCTGTTAACTGTGTTATACTTCTACTAATCTAGGGGTCGGTGAACAGTGGTAAATTACTATAACTTCTTTATATACGAGGCATAACTGTAAGGATGTTCATTATAATACGCAGGGCAAAACAATCGGAAAATACACAATTCCGGTTATGTCTCATAAAACGTGTGTAATAAAATGCACACGTATCGTGGATATATTTTTAAAACGTAATGTCGATCTAATGCGCACCTCATTGCGCGACATGAAAGGTTGTTGAACATATTACGTACCATAACACTCTATCTCAAACATTAAAATGAAATAAATAAAAAAATAAAATAATTTTAAAATTCAATAATTCAATTACTGTCCATTTGATCTATCTAAAATTTTGATACATAATTTTGATCATTTGCATAAGTCTGCAGGGTAATTTTGAGCACGCTAGCGGATGACAAAGCTGATGGTTAACAATCGATCCAAAGTTTCTTTTCCGCAAGGTCGGTCGGTCGGTCGCACGGCTCAGACACCACAAAATAATATAAAGAACTTAAAAAATGCTGTAGACCCTCTACTGCATTACCAACAAGCTTTCCTTTAGAAATATTCTCAGCAGGCAGCTCGTCACAACGAAGACACATACTAGCTTCGTCTAAGTTCAAGTATAGAATCAGCTGCTAATAGAGGCGATACAAAGGCTCATGAGTCAGAATGTGAAACAAGCAACAAGCCATCTGACCTCCAAGACAGCAGTACTAGTGCCAAAATCAGGGGAACCTATCACTGATCAAGATAAACAACTCAAATGGTGGATTGGGCACTATTTTGGAATTGTACACAAAAATAACAACAATTAAAAGTTTATTCCAGGGCAGATACGCCAAAAACATATTCAGAATACAATTTGGAAAAATAACTGCTCATTTAAAAAGGTAGTCGAACCATAATCTTCTTAAGAGTAAGAGCTGCAAATGATTAACTGAAAATTACACCAACCAAAACAAAAAAATTACTTTATAAACTCATTTTTTAAAAGCAGAAAATAGTGCATGCCATCCTGACCCTCACCTTGACGACTTATTCTCATTGGAGTTATTTTTGTCTTCGATTGGGAGACCCTGTAATATATGTATCATTAGACAATCTGTAATATATGTATCATTAAACAACCTGTAATAATAGTATCATTAAACAACCTGTAATATATGTATCATTATACAACCTGTAATATATGAATCATTAAACAACTTGTAATATCTGTATCATTAAACAACCTGTAATATATGTATCATTAAACAACCTGTATTATATGTATTATTATTGGGCTTTATTGGGTCGTGAGCAGTGGCGTAGCGAGGGGGGCAAATGCCCCCGGGCGCCTCGTTAGGGGGGTGCCAAAATGAGTATTAAAACTCATTATTTAATTTCATTTTAACGTAAACTAATGTATCCCAAATACGTTTGCGAGATTGAATATTGGAGCTCCGAACATATCTTTATTAAAAAACAGTTGTTAAACATGATTTAGGCGCCCCCATTGAGCGTTAAGGGGTGCCATTCTACTCATAAATAAATGACACATCCTAATGTAGGATTGCTGATGTGTTTTTTTTTAATTTAAAAAACTGTGAGTTGATGGTAGTAAGCAGTAAGAGAATAATACGATTCTTTTAATAGAGCTACCATAGACGACACTAAAAGCAACCAAAATTACCAAGACAAGAGAAAAGAGTGGCTTAAAGCAGTGGTTCTATCCCTGTGGACCACAAGTGGTCCGCCAAAATTTGCCAGGTGGTCCATGAGAGAAGCATGAAATTTACGCAATGTAGGATTCATCGAGAAAGACTAGCAAGTAAAAGAATTAACGCGGAATAAAATATATTTCTGATCTTGCCATAATGGTTTTTTAATTTTATCAAGCTCGTCAATTAAATTCTCGTCTCTTTGATTTCTTATGCTCGAATATGAATCTGGAACGTTAACAGTTAATAATGTATACTGAAGTTCGCTGGTTATCTCACTGTTTGAATTACGTGATGACGTAAGAGATTTTCATGTAGAAATAACTCAAAGCTTGTTGATAGTTTGAATCATGGCTAATGGGTTGCTGTTCTGGCTTACTTGGCTGAAATTTTTGAAAAGCTCAATAAACTTAATTCCACTCGGCAAGGAAAGCAGATACATTATATGACTCTCAGTGACAGAATGTCTTCTTTAACGAAAAAGCTTGATATTTGAAAAAAAAAATGTTTTTCAAGGTAACTTTGAAATGTTTGATAAATTGTACGAAATCACCAAAAAAAAAAAAAAANATTATTTCAAGGTAACTTTGAGATGTTTGATAAATTGTACGAAATCACCGAAAAACCAGAAAATGCAGAAATAATTTTTAGTAGTGGCCCGTAGTTAAGGCACATATTTTTCAAGTGGTCCTGGGATCTCAAAAGGTTGAAAACCACTGGCTAACAGAATGGTTAATACGCGTCCCTTTGCTGCATGCTGTGACTCTTTAAAAAGATAAATCGTAATTCCCGAATTCTCATGTGGAGGGAGTAAAGTGGGAGAGGGGAGGGAAGGTCTCTTTTCTCACGGGCTTGTATCGGAGAGTCAAAGCAAGTTTCATATGAAACATCAGGCACCGCCTTTCTTTCCTGTCCATCGTCGATAAAACGTGTTGCTCAGTAGGATCAACTGTTAGAAAAAACACCAACAAAATGCCCGAGAAAATCTAGGTTTAGTATCTTATTTATCACCGGAAATCCAAAATAAATGTATCCACCTACTTAAATCGACTGTATGGAATCAGCTGTTGAGTGAAATCTGAAAAAACAAGTACTACGGTATCTTACTTGACTCCAATCGATCTAGGACACAGGCAAAGCTTTCTCAAGTCATCAGATTTGTTGATGTGGATTTACAAACTAAAAAGTAACTATCAAAGAATCATTTTCAGATTTTGCAAAGATGCATTCCAAAGACGCAAAAAGCCTTGAAATAGTTATCGTAGAGAAACTGGAATCTAATAGCATACCACTATCCGACGGTCGGTCACGATGTTATGACAATGCTTCTGTTATGATCGGGAATGTTTCCGGTCTTCAACAGCGAAAATGTGTTAGAAATCACAAAGCATTATTCATCTACTGTGGAAACCACAGCTGAAAATTTAGCAAGAGTACACTTAACTAAACATGATCCAGTTGTTGTCACGTTCAAAATGTTAAAGAAAATATTTTTTGTAGCAAGACTTGGGAATTAATTACACAAACTCTTAGGGGAACTCCTAATGCTCCAAAACTGTGCCGACGTTAACATGGCTGGAAAAGCAGCTATGTAGGAAAAGGTTAACCGGCTAAGCAGGAAAAGGTTAAGCGGCTATGCAGGAAAAGGTTAAGCGGCTATGCAGGAAAAGGTTAAACGGCTATACAGGAAAAGGTTAGGTGGCTATGCAGGAAAAGGTTTAAGGTTTAAGCGGCTATGCAGGAAAAGGTTAAGCGGCTATGCAGGAAAAGGTTAAGCGGCTATGCAGGAAAAGGTTAAGCGGCTATGCAGGAAAAGGTTAAGCGCGGCTATGCAGGAAAAGGTTAAGCGGCTATGCAGGAAAAGGTTTAAGGTTTAAGCGGCTATGCAGGAAAAGGTTAAGCTACACGGAAAAGGATAAGAGACATCAATAATGAGCCAGTAAAAAGATAAAAATTTGGTTTGTTTACAAATGCCTAATTTATGTCACTGATCCGGCATCCTTCCGTCTCGCGAGACGATGGTGCATCACCGATGGGTTGGGTTGCATTTTCTCGAGTGACTGTGCAGTCCTATCCTTGAGTGACAGTCTTTGCCACAGTTTTTACACACGAGTTCTGTGCTTCCAAATGTTTTGGCCTTTCTCCTAGCTCTTCTGTCTGCAGCCTCCTCCATTCTTCGCTCCTCGGCTACTATGACGCCCTCTTTGACAACTGTGCGCCACGTAGATCGGTCTTCTGCCTTACACTCCCAGTCACTTGTATGTATTTTGGCTGCTTTCATGTCCCTTTGACAGACATCTTTAAATCGCAAGCGTGGGCGACCTGTTTTCCTCTTTCCTGAAGCAAGTTCACCATATAGGAGGTCCTTCGGGATGCGGCCGGGGCTCATTCTTTTGACATGTCCTAGCCACCTCAGGCGTCTTTCACTAAGAATTGAGAACATGCTTTGGGTATTGGCACGCGTTAGTACCTCACTATTAGGCACTTTTTCTTGCCATTTAATACCAAGGATGCGGCGCAAGCATCTCAAATGGAAGCTGTTAAGCTTACGCTCTTGTGATGTATAAGTGGTCCATGTCTCGCTCCCATATAGTAGTGTACTGATGACACAGGCTCGATAGACGCACAGTTTGGTTTTCTCCGTTAGCTTGGTGTTTTGCCAGACCCGCTTATTTAGTTTAGCCATTGTTGCGGCTGCCTTGCCAATTCTGCTGTTTATTTCTTCTTCAATGGACAGTGTATTGGAGACCTTGGATCCCAAGTAGGTGAAGCTGTCCACAACCTCCAAGTTTTCATTATCGATATTTATGGTAGGAGGAGGTCGAGTGTCTTGGGCCATGATGTTTGTCTTTTTCAAGCTGATTTGCAGACCAAATTCTTTGCAGGCATTGGAGAAGCTTGACACGAGTTGTTGCAAACCAGATTCTGTATGTGCTGTTAGTGCCGCATCATCCGCAAATAGTAGCTCTCGAATTAGGACATCCGTCGTTTTGGTCTTGGCTCGGAGGCGGGCAGTGTTGAAAAGTCCTCCATCAGCTCTGGTATGTAACCAGATTCCCTCACTGCTATCCTTGAATGCGTATCGAAGAAGTACAGAGAAGAATATTGCGAAGAGTGTTGGTGCGAGTACACAACCTTGTTTAACTCCGCTGCTGACAGGGAAGGCCTCTGACTTAGCTCCATCGAACTGTACTGTGCCAAGCATATTTTCATGGAACTGTCTGATGATGGCAAGTAGGTGAGGGGGACATCCAATTTTTGCCAGTATTTGGAATAGCCCGTTGCGACTGACTAAGTCGAAGGCTTTTGTAAGGTCCACAAATGCAATGTATAGTGGCATCTGCTGCTCTCTGCATTTTTCCTGGAGCTGTCGTATGGAGAACACCATGTCTATGGTAGACCGACCGGACCGGAAACCACACTGAGATTCTGGATAGACGCGGGATGCTAGGCTTTGTAAACGTTTTAGTATAACGCGGGCAAAGGTCTTTCCTACAATACTAAGGAGTGAAATGCCGCGATAATTATTGCAATCACTCCTATCACCTTTGTTTTTATATAGTGTCACTATATTTGCATCCTTTAGGTCTTGGGGGATGTAGCCCTGTTCCCAGCAGAGGGACAGAATCTCGTGCAATGGTTGGAGTAAAGCTGTCTTGCCACTCTTTAGAACCTCTGGTGGTATTCCATCATTCCCAGGCGCTTTTCCACAAGCTAGACTGTCAATTGCTTTGCTCAGCTCTTCCTGTGTGGGCACGACATCAAGTTCTTCCATGAGTGGCATATCTGGGATGTCATCTAGAGCGGTGCTGGAGACTGTGGTAACTGTTGAATACAATTCCAGATAATGCTCAACCCACCGTTTTAGCTGTGCTGCCTGGTCTTGAATAATTTCTCCATTTTTGGACTTTAGGGGAGCAGCTTTTGACGTCAAGGGGCCCGTTGCCTTTTTGATGTTTTCGTACATGACTTTTGCATTGCCCATGTCTGCAGCTGATTGTATACTGGAACAGAGCTTAAGCCAGTAGGTATTGACACATTTACGTGCAACCTTTTGGGCAAGTGACTTAGCTGTTTTTAAAGCATGCAAATTGTCAGGTGTAGGCTTTTCCTTGTAAGCCATAAGAGCTTTCCTTTTTGCTTCAGTGACGGGTTTCATCTCGTCCCAATGTTCATCAAACCAGTCCGTGTTTTTGTGAGATTTTTTGCCAAAGGCTTGTATTGCGGATGTATAGATTGTGTCTCTCAGTTGCGTCCATTTGGAGTCAATGGTGACGCATGGGGACATCTTTGAGAGACTTTCCTTCACCTTGTCTTTGAACAGCTGCGCTATCGCAGGGTCTTTCATGCAGGAGGTATTGATGCGTGGACTTCCCTTTTTCTTTGTGTGGTACGAGTTTTTCCTCATTATTCGTACTTTGCTGGCGACAAGGGAATGATCCGTGTCACAGTCGGCACTGTGATAGCTGCGAGTGAGTAGGACGCTAGCTAGTTGTGCACGCCTGGTGATAATGAGGTCCAGCTGGTGCCATTGGTGGGATCGAGGGTGTCTCCAAGATACTTGATGTATATCCTTGCACTTGAAGAAAGTGTTGGTCACACACAAGCCTCGTGAGCAGCACAATTCCAGAAGCCTTTGTCCATTTTCATTTAACTTTCCTCTTCCAAATAGTCCAAGGCAGGTGGGCCAGGCTTCGTGGTCGCTCCCCACTCTAGCATTGAAATCTCCTAGGAGATAGATTGCCTCGTCTTTGTGGATGCCGGCTATTGCCTGGTCTAACGCTCCATAGAACTGGTCCTTCTCTTCCGGAGTTGAATAGAGTGTTGGGGCATACACACTAAGAATGTTTGCTGGGCCCGCAGTTGTTCTGAGTCTTAGAGTGAGGATCCTCTCCGTGCCTGATGACGGTGGTTAAATGGATGGTAGAAGAGTGTTTTTAACAGCGAAACCCACACCATGCTGTCTAGGTTCGTCTTTCGGTCTGCCTTGCCAGAAGAAGGTGTAATTGGCCTCTTTGAGTGAACCGTTGTCTGGGAGCCTGGTCTCCTGAAGGCATGCTATGTCAATCTTTAGCCTTTTAAGTTCTCTATCGATTATTCCTGTCTTCCGTGTGTCGTTTATGGACTGCAGATCATCAGTGATGCCGGGACACATAGTCCTCACGTTCCAGCTAGCGATTCGAAGAGCTGGGGTCTTCTTTTTCTTTTTTGTATTTCTTGGTGCAGGGCTTAGTGGCCCACTTGTTGAGTGGTACTCTAATCTCCACGCACCCAGTGGAGAAGGCAGGCCATGACGGGATAGCACCTATTTGACTGGGGGCTGCCCAGTTTGAGGCGGGCGGTAGCTGTCCAGTGAGACATTGGTAGTCTCTCCCACCGTCGGAAGCAGCCCCTGGCGCCTAGCTCTACGTCAATTGAGCTTTGGCTTATAACCGGTAACTGCTGCTTCCCGTGTTTTGTCGACACCTTGCGGCGACGCNTATTATGGAGAATTAGCTGCTGCCCATACAGCATATCCCCCCTCTCCACGTCAATGGTGTAACCAAGGGAACGACTTGCGTCGATGCAGCTTGGCTGCCATTGGTGTCGCAGGAGCTGCCGGTATGTACATAAGTCTTATAAGCCTGTAGGTGCTTCAATTCCTGATTTTCTTTCAGGGTTTACTCCCTTAGCCTTTCCCGCAAGGCAGGTATAGCCGCAAGGCAGCGGAGGATTTGTATTCGGAGTTTCCTTCTCCTAGATGAACTACCAGCCTGGGTTTTAACGAACCGGGGTTTGAACCCGTGACCGATTTTTATTTTTATAATTGTTTTTTGTACCGCAGCGCACTAACACTTTGACCACCGCGCCAAAAACTGCCTTATATATAATTACTAATTTACTCTTGGTTCTTCTATCTTGTAGTGTTTCAAGGTTTAATGATTTAACTAATGGTGTTACTCTTGTCAGTTTTGAATATTCTCCAGTAATGAATCTGGCAGCTCTTTTTTGGATTTGTTCTAACTTATCAATATTTTCTTTGGTGGATGGGTCCCATACAGAAGATGCATATTCAAGTATAGGTCTCACCAGGGTGAGGTATCAATTTAGTTTTATATCTTTGTTACATTTGTAAATATGAGACACTAAGATTCTGGTGCAAGTCTGATTAAAAAATAACCTTTATTCTTTCCAGTAAATATAACAAATTCCTTAATAATATTAGAAACATCCATTCTTTTTAATTTTTAAAGTCCACCATCTAAATTAATTCTTCTCTCAGAAATGTCAAGATCATAAATACACTAGGCAAAGTCTCTGAAACTATGCCCTGTGACTTACCTCTGCTGACTCGGCATAGACCTCATCATCAGAGTCAAAACTAATCTCGTTCATGCTGCTGATAAGTGGAATTCTCTTTTCTCCTCCCTAAGAGACAACAAGGGGAATTATCTTTTCTCCCCCCTAATGCATTCAATGTAAACTATTGTTTATCTTTATAAAAACATGACATTATGTTGCACATAAGCAGATCATCATTTAAATGTTTGTGCTTGATTGTTGTTTAATTAATTTTGAAAGTAAATTTTGAAAATATGCGTTTAAGAGCAGTCTTGAAGCCATTAGTAGCAGGAACACGACGAATAACTAATAGTAGAGAATCCCATTATTTGTGGGCACACAAAGAGAAAGAACTGTGTGTCTTAGGAACAGCGAGATTACGTGTGTCTGCAGAGTTAGTCAGTGAGAGGCATAGACTATATGCCCCACTCTCACCCTAACTTAACAGACAGTGAGGGAGCATTGAGCATCAAACTTTGTTCCAACCAGATCCAAAAAACACTCGACGAAGTTTCGGCTTAACTTTTAACGGCCAAAATAATTTGAAAACTAGAAATGGTTTTTTCGCGCAGTTTTTACAGTTTTGAGATTTTTAAATTTCGAATGGTTGTTTAATAGAGTGGTTCGCCCCTCATGCAAGTAACCGCATTGGTTTGGTAGAATTTCCTTTTTTTAAAGTTATATTTTCCTTTTTCCAAGAACAGCCATAAAACTCACTTGCCAGACCTTGTAAGTCGTGAATCTTTTTTCATACATGACTTTAAAATAATTTACTCAGTTTTTTTTTAAAATACTAATTATAAAAATATTTTAATTGCCATCAATACAAGAGTTCCCTTTGGCACAAGGGTTTAAACGATATTTCAAAAGACATATTACAAGATATCATGACTCCCCGTTACACCCACACACAAATAAAATGTCACTGTATCTTTCTGTTGTGGCTTACCGAGGAATAAAACACTTTGGCTTGAATGAAATCTGAGTCCGTCTCTGAAAGAAATCTTTGATCTTCAGTTTCTGGGATGAAAATGCTCGACTCTACCAGTCCAGCCTTCTCCACGGGGCCATTATAGCTATTGGGGTAGTAGTTGGGTGCGCCCTCTGTACACGGTGAGGGAGAGAGAGAGAGAGATCTCACGTTTACATGAAATCAATGGAATGTGTGAAAGAAAATATGTTCCGTACGGAATAGTCACGATATAAAGTAATAAAACCAAAACATTAGAGGTTTCATTTAAACAGGATTTCTATATTCCTCTTAGTTATAGAGTGTCTGCACTTTGGGAAAACTGGGTGAAAACAATCGAGAATACAAATAAAACAGTTATTTAGTCGACTTCTAAGATTACGAACAGCTATATTTTTAAAAAGATTATTTAAACTAATGATCTTTGGTGTCTATTACATCTATTACGGTTAAATTCAAAGGGTTTTATTGTTTACATGTATTTTAAAGAAAAACTTTCTTCACTGGGGTATAGTTAGAAATTAAATTAATATCCAATGGTTTGGGAACAGAAGTATTCTCTGGAATATTTGTTTATAAAATCTCTTTAAATTTTTTTCCATCTCTAAACTGAGTAAAGAAATACCTTGATTGTCCCCACTCATGAACCCGTCACGCATGTAGTGTTTAATCTTAAGAGCCGGGTTCGTGTTGACAGGTAGCTGCTGGTAATTGACACCAAGTCTGTAACACTGAGCGTCGGAGTAAGGAAATAGACGGCCCTAGAAACACAGGACATTTTATTTACAACCACTGGTAATGGAAACTCAACCGGGTAACTGGGAACTACACATTGTAAAGCTGATATGTTGAACGAATGAAATTTCATTAAAATAATTCGATATGGTATAGTGTATTAGCAACAATGATCAGTGTACATATGGTATATTGTTTTAGCTAACATCTACATGGCAGCTATGAACAGTGTACATATGGTATATTGTTTTAGCTAACATCTACATGGCAGCAATGAACAGTGATCCTGCAGCAGCAGATCAGGACTTGGCTCTATGCCCGGGACAAGGTGTGCTGGGGAAAATCCCAGCTGCTCAATCTCAGAAAATTTTTTTTTGGCGTTACGATTCAGAGTCAGCTTCCCAACTTGTATGAGGGGAAACTCTTTTTGTGGCCAGACCTGGGAATTAATTGCACAAAATATTATAGGAAACTCTTTTTGTGGCCAGACCTGGGAATTAATTACACAAACTCTTAGGGGAACGCCTAATGCTCCTAAACTGTGTCGACGTTAACATGGCAGGAAAAGGTTAAGCGGCTGTGCAGGAAAAGGTTAAGCGGCTATGCAGGAAAAGGTTAAGTGGCTGTGCAGGAAAAGGTTAAGCGGCTATGCAGGAAAAGGTTAAGCGGCTATGCAGGAAAAGGTTAAGCGGCTATGCAGGAAAAGGTTAAGCGGCTATGCAGGAATAGGTTAAGCGGCTATGCAGGAAAAGGTTAAGCGGCTATGCAGGAAAAGGTTAAGCGCGGCTATGCAGGAAAAGGTTAAGCGGCTATGCAGGAAAAGGTTAAGCGGCTATGCAGGAAAAGGTTAAGCCACACGGAAAAGGATAAGAGACATCAATAATGAGCCAGTAAAAAGATAAAAATTTGGTTTGTTTACAAATGCCTAATTTATGTCACTGATATATTCATTGATTTGAAATGTTCCTTCGTTAATTCTGTTTACTGTACAAGCATAAAGCCTGGTTTGCTCTAGATTGAACTATTACTTCAGCCAACCAAAAGAAGAATGCATGGATATTGGTTAATTCTAAAATTCATGGTTTAAGGAGAATTCTCTTTTCTCCTCCCTAAGAGACAACAAGGGGAATTATCTTTTCTCCTCCCTAAGAGACAATTTGTACACTCAACCGAACTCACTCTCTTTCTCTCTCGAAGTATCGCATTCTCTCACTCACTCACTCTCTCTTTCTTACTCTCTCTCTCAGTGCCCCCACACTAATACAGACCTTCGTGGGATCAAAGGGGTTGTACTTTGTGATGGAGTAAGCGTCCTCCTCTGACATGACCTGCATGTACACCGTCCAGACGGGCTGCTTGTCGCCAATGGCGTTGTAGAGGTCGTGTGTGGCGTTGTCAGGGTCTGTGATCAGCTGCTTCTCGGCATCCTCCGACGTCAAATTTTTGACCCCTTGATTGGTCTAAAGATAGAAGGTATCACAAATTAACGTTGTTGTTTTTGTTTTTATTGTCACATTTTTGACCCCTTGATTGGTCTAAAGATAGAAGGTATCACACATTCACGTTGTTGTTTTTGTTTTTATTGTCACATTTTTGACCCCTTGATTGGTCTAAAGATAGAAGGTATCACAAATTAACGTTGTTGTTTTAGTTTTTATTGTCACATTTTTGACCCCTTGATTGGTCTAAAGATAGAAGGTATCACACATTAACGTTGTTGTTTTTGTTTTTATTGTCACAAGAAACAGACGTATACTCAACACGCTTGACTAAAATTGGTTCTATTGAAATATCAAATGGTGAACAAATAATAGCGGTTGTTGATTAGGAAATGTACATCCAAGGCTTGGGTTCAGAAGTAAGGTAAATATTTTAAACCACTTTCGAAAATCGTTCCACAATGCTTCAAAAATATTTTAAATTAGAGAGTTAAAAAATTAAAATAGTAATTGTATAATTAGATGAATATTTGTCAAAATACGTGTAGCAACAAAAAAAAAAAGAAAAATAACGCACCGCAGATAAAGTTGGGTTAAAAGAATACATATGAATTGTCATCAGTGATGCGATGGGCATTGTAAACCATTTAAATTCAATAACTGACAAAAACTTCAGTGCCTGAAAACCGTCCGTTGATTTTCAAACGGCACCCCAGATGCTCGGGCACAAAGATATTATAGTTAGATGGTATAGGCATCGTAATGCTAGCGCACAAAGATATTATAGTTAGAAGGTATAGGTACCGTAATGCTAGCGCACAAAGATATTATAGTTAGATGGTATAGGCACCGTAATGCTAGCGCACAAAGATATTATAGTTAGATGGTATAGTTAGATGGTATAGGCACCGTAATGCTAGCGCACAAAGATATTATAGTTAGATGGTATAGACACCGTAATGCTAGCCCACAAAGATATTATAGTTAGATGGTATAGGCACCGTAATGCTAGCGCACAAAGATATTATAGTTAGTAGTATAGGCAACGTAATGCTAGCCCACAAAGATATTATAGTTAGTAGTATAGGCACCGTAATGCTAGCGCACAAAGATATTATAGTTAGTAGTATAGGCACCGTAATGCTAGCGCACAAAGATATTATAGTTAGTAGTATAGGCATCGTAATGCTAGCGCACAAAGATATTATAGATAGATGGTATAGACACCGTAATGCTAGCGCACAAAGATATTATAGTTAGTAGTATAGGCACCGTAATGCTAGCGCACAAAGATATTATAGTTAGTAGTATAGGCACCGTAATGCTAGCGCACAAAGATATTATTGTTAGTAGTATAGGCACCGTAATGCTAGCGCACAAAGATATTATAGTTAGTAGTATAGGCACCGTAATGCTAGCGCACAAAGATTATATAGTTATATGATACTTGCCTTGGCTACAACTGAGTGAGTCTAGGATCCATCTTTCACCAGTGACAGGACATTGCTGGAGCGTGATATTAGGTGATAGTGTTTTTCATGGATTGCATAGATTTTTTAGAGTAACAGTTTGGGTTTGGAGATAATTAATACTATCTATATTGATCATTTCTATAGCCCAATACCCCAACAATAGTTGGGCTCTCATCGCTTCACATAAGAATAGTAACACAAATATTTTTAATTTTTAAATGCATTCACTGTAAAATATTGTTTATCCTTATAAAAACATATAACGACATTATGTTGCACATAAGCAGATCATCATATAAATGTTTGTGCTTGATTGTTGTTTAATTAATTTTGAAAGTAAATTTTGAAAATATGCGTTTAAGTGCAGTCTTGAAGCCATTAGTAGCAGGAACACGACGAATAACTAATAGTAGAGAATCCCATTATTTGTGGGCACAAAAAGAGAAAGAACTGTGTGTCTTAGGAACAGCGAGATTACGTGTGTCTGCAGAGTTAGTCAGTGAGAGGCATAGACTATATGCCCCACTCTCACCCTAACTGAACAGACAGTGAGGACGAACACACGAAACACCAAGAGTTTTTACACTGCGCACCTTGATGTGAAACTTGCAGTAGAAAACGTTGCCGTTCTTGTTGACCAGCTTGAAGGCGTGCACCCCGTAGCCGTGCATGTAACGGAAGTTTAAGGGGATGCCCCTGGCTGAGAACATGTGAGTCGTCTCGGGGCGTAAAGACATAAAGTCCCAGAAGGCATCAGCGTCCTGGAGGAAGTAGAACAAAGACATCATTTTATAATATAGCGTGAGCCGTGGGGGTGTTGTGGGACTGTATTTGGGTAATGGGATATGAAGGTACAACTTCAGAATGATAAGATATCATTTATTGGAAGAGTTTCGGAAACGTTACGGGAATAAATGGTCAAGTGTATCTTTAATATATTATATATATATATGTGTGTTATTTTAAAGCTTTGTCCTCTTCTTGCTTTCTCCTTGTAATTGAGCTGCAAGCCGTATGGCGAGGGCTTGAAGTGGTTGGTTGGTGTGTAATTTTGTCGATGCTGGCCTCATCGCACTTTAAATGTTGGTGTCATCTTCGTAGTGTGAAAGGGTGGATGGAGGTGGGGAAATAGTTATACTTTAAGTTCTTTCACACGGAAATAATTCATCTCTGGTAGACATAAAAAATACCATATAAATCGTATTCCTTTTCATATTGTTTTATTTATTAACATTTTTTTATGTTTGCAGAAAATGTTAGCACATCCTATTTTTAAAAACATTTAAATTTTATTTTCATAAACTCATAACATTTAGTTTCACGGCGTAATTGTCTACACATTTTATCTGTAGTCTTTCTTTGATTAAAGCATGCAAAGGAATTTTAACATATTTCATACTGTCTAGTGCATTCATATTATTCATATAGGACAGCGTCGTGTCTTTCTGGAAATTCCTAAAAAAAATTCAAATAGTGGATATGGTGCAGTATTTATTTTATTGTTATTCGGAACTGGTTTTATTTAAAAGATTGTTATAGGTGGTTCAGTTGTAAACTTTGTTCATCGACATTTAACATGAACACATCAGAGCCTTACTTTCAACTGTTTACATGAACACATCAGAGCCTGTCAACTGTTTACATGAACACATCAGAGCCTGTCAACTGTTTACATGAACACATCAGAGCCTTACAGTCAACTGTTTACATGAACACATCAGAGCCTTACTGTCAACTGTTTACAGGAACACATCAGAGCCTTACTGTCAACTGTTTACATGAACACATCAGAGCCTTACTGTCAACTGTTTACATGAACACATCAGAGCCTTACTTTCAACTGTTTACATGAACTAATCAGAGCCTTACTTTCAACTGTTTACATGAACACATCAGAGCCTGTCAACTGTTTACATGAACACATCAGAGCCTTACTTTCAACTGTTTACATTTTCATTATTTATATATCACGGGAATCTGTCTTAGTCTCCATAATAATTAGATCAGATTGACAATTTTTTTAAAATTGGGATTCATCATAATACAATATTATAGATGGGTGAAAATAATAATGAATACATGAGGATACCTGGGTGGAACCTCTAATGAAAACACCACGATGATATAACAATAGATGGGTTAAGCAATTTCTATTATTTGATAAGTAATGGGGGCACCAATGTGATATTACCAGAGGGGGATCTCTGATGAAGAAGACGGGAAAGTTCACCAAGTCAAAAATCCCCTCCACCGTGTAGAACTTGATGGCGAACCCTCGAATGTCCCGGACAGCTTCAATATCAACACTCCCACTCTCTCCACCTGAAATAAAGACAGGGACTCGTGTAACAAAGTGACCTGTGTATCAAGGTGACCCGTTTAAAAAAGGTGAACCGTGTATCAAGGTGACCCGTTTATAAAAGGTGACCCGTGTATCAAGGTGACCCGTTTATAAAAGGTGACCCGTGTATCAAGGTGACCCGTTTATCAATGTGACCCGTGTATAAAAGGTGACCCGTGTATAAAGGTGACCCGTGTATCAATGTGACTCGTTTATCAATGTGACCCATGTATAAAGGTGACCCGTATATAAAGGTGACCCGTTTATCAATGTGACCCGTATATAATGGTGACCCGTGTATCAATGTGACCCGTGTATAAAGGTGACCCGTGCATAAAGGTGACCCGTGTATCGAGGGACGCTTGAAACCTAATTAAAGAATTATTAAAGCGAAGCCATCCGTGAACAACCATTCAATATCCAAAATGTGTTCATTAAAAGCATAACATTAGTCATTAACAATAACAATTTTATGGAAATATTTCAGTTATTTCCCTGACAAAGCCATACCAGGTGATTTAAGTACGGGGGTATCATTTGTATTCCCCTTTTGTTTTGCAAAACAAGCTAGCAATTAAAAAGTTCTATACTAATTACTAATATTGCTTATATTTATAACATTATAACGTAATAACTAATTCTAGTTTCATTCTCTTTTAATTTTAAAATTATCATTAATTATGGCATTATGGCATCAGCCATAAAAATTTCAACTAACCTTTTTTACAAATAAACATCTTGTGTATTTTTTCCGCTCTAAACCTATAAATAACTCTTAAATTAACAACTAATCTGATTCATTGTAGCCTACTCTTTCAAAATATCCATGTGAGTTGCCACCAAAATAAAACGTCACAATCTCAACACTTAGGAGACGTGTTCATGAGAAGTGCGCATCGGCAGGTAGAAACCTGGGTGTGTGCAACCATTGACAGTCGTTTCTTCTGCATTGTCTTATCTTATCTTATATGTTACAGACGCTCCTTCTGTACAGAAGATTATTGCGTCCTGTCCTACGTATTTCTATGGTTTGTGTTTAGTCCTGTATTCTTACTAGAGTTTTAAAAGAAGATAAAGTGGTGGCTTTCCTGGTTTCTTCAGGCAACCCATTCCACGCCCGAATACCGGACGGAAAGAAAGAAAACTTGTATGTGTTTGTTCTTGCATATGGAATAAGAAAGGTGTTATTTTCTTTATGTCTATTTGAGGGTTGTATTAGGTTATCTTTGTGTTGTATTTCTAAATTAGAATTAATTGTCTTATGTATATTTACTAATTTACTCTTGGTTCTTCTATCCTCTAGTGTTTCAAGGTTTAATGATTTAACTAATGGTGTTACTCTTGTCAGTTTTGAATATTCTCCAGTAATGAATCTGGCAGCTCTTTTTTGGATTTGTTCTAACTTATCAATATTTTCTTTGGTGGATGGGTCCCATACTGAAGATGCATATTCTAGTATAGGTCTCAACAGGGTGAGATAGCATTTTAGTTTTATATCTTTGTTACATTTGTAAAAGTTTCTTTTTATAAAGCCTAAGGTTTTGTTAGATTTTTTAATAACTTCATTGACATGGGGATTCCAAGATAGTTTCTCATTTATTATGACTCCTAAGTATTTCGCATCTTTAGTTTGGGTTAGCTCTTTTTCATGAATGAAATATTTTGAATTTATTTGTTTCTTTTTCTTTGTTACTCTTAGCAGTTGACATTTTTCTGGGTGGAAGGACATACTCCAGCTAGTTTCCCATTTTATTAATTCATTTAAGTCTTTTTGTAAAATTGTGCTATCTTGTTCTGACTTGATTGTTCTATAGATTATACAATCATCACAATCAATTTATTTCCAAATGTATTGTAGTTCTTCTAATTTGTATAGATTTTATTCTATATTCTTTATTTATATCTTTTCTATTTTATTTATTTAATTTTTTAACGTTTACAGTGGGTTGTGAATTTGGTTGACAGTTACTTAGAATATAACATATTACAATTTCTAATTGTAAATAACGTTTGTTGGGGTAGGAAGACGTTAATAATCATGATAGCAACTATTTTACGATTAGCTTCATGCCATTCGTTACTGATATCAAGCTATCGTTCATCTTTTGACTTTTGAATGCGGCAAAGATTAAGACTCAACGTTCCCTCTAACTCTAAGTTTCGTTGGTCCACGTGCAAAGCCAAAAAACTTGTGTGCAAAGTTTTAATCACACTTAGTTGATACTTTATTTACAGTTATTTACATCATGAGCATATATTATGCTCTTTATTGATTTAGTTTAATTTAAATTATCATGTGTATTTTGTTTTAGTTATTTTTGCTATCACATTTGCTCTATTAGATTCTGAATTTTTGCTCTAATTATTGTATCTATTAGAGGTTCCGTGTAGTTGTGTCTATTGAAAGCTACATTAGTTCTGCACTGCCAAATGTGCTTTCTATATTCCGCCAGCAGTCGTGGGCTGTTGAGTTGTGTTACGTGATTTAGGGATAGTGTTTAGGATTATAGCCCTATCTATGTTTACTGTGTAACTTGTTCCAGCTTCTAACAGTTGTGTTAATGTGGATTTTTATTTTATTTTTTTATTTTTTTTTAATACTTTGAATTCTAAGCAAAGATGTCTCTCTGTCTCTATCACTAAATATTTACAGAGTGGACATTTCGGTCTTAAGAGTGACACTAAGGATATACTTATTCTTAGATATACAGACGCTCTTTCTATGCAGAAGATACTTGCGTCCACAGACCACGAGAGATGATCTGTTGGCAAGTCACAGGCCACGGCTATAAGGGTTCCACGCATTACCCAGCGTCCTAACTATTGTCTAGTTAGGTACCCATTCAGGCTGGGTGACTCGGGGCAGTGGCGTCGCTAGGGGGGCGGGGGCCGCCCTGGGTGACACCATTAGGAGGATGACACCAAAGCCTAAAAGTTTACTTTTGATTTTATGTCAGAAAAAAAAAGAAGACACATTTTCTTCATCTAGAAAGGAATACTATAAAATTACATTAAAAGCGAAACATTTTTATTTTAAAAAATCAGTTAACTTGCAATAATAAAACATTCCCAAAACACAAACTAAATAAAACAAATTACGGGAAAAAAGACACAGCCGCACCAGAGAGATCTTCAAAAACTGGCGACGTTTTATGTTTTTAAAGATACCAAGCAAACTTAGCTTTGAAGTGTTGACAACGTGGACGAATCCCACCCCCTCTTCCCTCCACAAGAGAGGGGTGGTGGCGTAATACGATTTTTCTATATTTTTTTTTTGGCAATGGCTATTGAGACGCTAACGTCTTAATAGCCCACAGGCTATTGAGACGCAAACAAAATAAGTAGGGCTGTTATCGATTAAATCAAACTTAATCGTTAACGTTGAAAAATTACCGATTAATTAATCGATAATTTTGTTCAGCTAAAATTAAGATGTATGACGTCATTAAACTGAAAATTTTAAGGGAAGTAATAAAAACAGGTATTTAGTGTTTCCATTAAGTTATTTTTAAAACCGTTAGCACTGAAAAGAAGTTGAACAACGTATTAAAGTTGAGGCACTTGAATGAAAATTTCAAATTAATGTTATAAATTTAAAAGTCATAGAAATTGTTTGATGATTAGTAAAAACCTAAAGATCATCTTTTTATCCCAAGTGGTTCGAAAGCTATGATTTTTTTTCTAAGATCTCATAATCTCTTTTTTCAATATTTCGTTTTCATTCATATTTTGTGCCCTTTTATTGCATTTTTAAAATGCTTATAACATAAGTAGATCTATTTAACTTAATTAAATTTAAAACACGTACTATCGTTAGGGGATATATATTTAAAAATAAGTAGTTTAATATGATGTCAATGAATTTAAATTTGTTTATTGTTAAATAGTTAAAAACTATGTTTTTTATATCATTGTCCTCATAAAAAAGGTTATTTTAAATTATACCCAGCTGTACTGCTCAAACAGAGAAGTTTGTACGTAAAAAAATAATAATACATAAAAACTATTATTAATTATTTATTAATAAATCGAATTTTTAAAAAACAAACAAAACATTTTTAATCACTATTTTATCGATTTAAATAATTTTAATCGATAAAATAATTTACCGATTAATCGAGAAATTAATCGGTACTTTCCGCAGCCCTAAAAATAAGCCAATGAGAATTATGTATTTAAGGTTGGTTGATTTAGGGGTCGTCCTTGACTGATAACACGCGCCTGTAAGACAAGGGGGTGGGGCGACGTTTAAGAAATCAAAATGCGCTACTTGAAATTAAAGTTCCACTTTATTGCTCACAATTTTTTTAGATACATTTTCAATGGCTTCACGCGTGTTAACGATATTTGACTTAAATTGAAGACTTAAACAAAATACATATGGCATATTTCTATGACAAAAATATTAATTAAAACGTGTTTTTTTTTTGTTTTGTTTTTTTTGGGTTGGGGGGGGATCATAGCTTTGTGTCGTCGTATTGTGGACATTTTGTGACTATGGGGAATGGGGGGTAAAAATCGCATGGCGTCATTCATGGACGGCGAAAAAACTTATAAAATATAAAGATATAAGCAGTGAAATCGCCATACCATTATGTTTATATAACTTAACGGCTGAAACACTGAACGAAAGAGAAACATCTACTAAGTCTAATTTCAAGAAATGGAAATATAAATCAGACGCATATATTTTAGCAATGTGTGGACTGTGGACGTTTCCGTTTGGTCTGAATTTAAAAGTTCAGAATTTCCTTTGCATTTAAATATAATTTATAAAACATAATTGCATATCAGTCTTGACTCAATCAGTCAGTTACAAATGCCGTTAGTGTCTGCGCGGTTTACGTTACTAGACTTGGTATTATGCAAATTATATTTGTTGTGCGTAGGTACCAATTCAGTGGAGACACCCCTCCCCCTTCCTCTGTACGCATCCATACGCAAAATCGTTTTCCCGTTGTGGCTTTCAACAGTGGCGTAGCGAGGGGGGGCAGGGGGGCGAATGCCCCCGGGCGCCACGTTAGGGGGGCGCAGAAATGAGTATTAAAAAGCATTATTTAATTTCATTTTAATGTAAACTAATGTATCCCAAATACGTTTGCAAGATTGAATATTGGAGGTCCGAACATATCTTTATTACAAAACAGTTGTTAGACATGATTTAGGCGCCCCCATTGAGCGTTAAGGGGCGACATTCTACTCATAAATAAATGACACAACCTAATGTAGGATTGCTGATGTGTTTTTTTTTAAATTTAAAAAACTGTGAGTTGATGGTAGTGAGCAGTAAGAGACCAATACGATTCTTTTAATAGAGCTACCAGAGACGACACTAAAAGCAAGCGAAATTATCAAGACAAGAAAAATGAGTGGCTTAAAGCAGTGGTTCTCACCCTGTGGTCCACGGACCAATAGTGGTCCGCGAAGATTTGCCAGGTGGTCCGTGGGAGAAGCATGAAATTTACGCACTGTAGGATTAATCGAGAAATACTAGCAAGTAAAAGAATTAACGCAGACTTAAATATATTTCTGATCTTGCCATAATGGTTTTTAATGTTATCAAGCTCGTCAATTAAATTCTCGTCTCCTTGATTTCTTATGCTCAAATATGAATCTTGAACGTTAACAGTTACTAATGTAGACTGAAGTTCGCTGGTTATCTGACTGATTTAATTACGCAATGACGTAAGAGATTTTCATGTAGAAATAACTCAAAGCTTGTTGATAATTTGAACCATGGCTAATGGGTTGCTGTTCTGGCTTACTTGGCTGAAATTTTTGAAAAGCTCAATAAACTTAATTCAACTCGGCAAGGAAAGCAGATACATTATATGACTCTCAGTGACAGAATGTCTGCTTTTACGAAAGAGCTTGATCTTTGAAAAAAAAAAAATTTTCAAGGTAACTTTGAGATGTTTGATAAATTGTACGAAATCACCGAAAAACCAGAACATGCAGAAATAATTTTTAGTAGTGGCCCGTAGTTAAGTCAAATATTTTTGAAGTGGTCCTGGAATCTCACAAGGTTGAAAACCACTGGCTAACAGAATGGTTAATACGCGTCCCTTTGCTGCATGTTGTGACTCTTTAAAAAGATAAATCGTATTTCCCCAATTCTCATGTGGAGGGAGTAAAGTGGGAGAGGGGAGGGAAGGTCTCTCCTCTCACGGGCTTGTATCGGAGTGTCAAAGCAAGCTGGATTCCTATCATATGAAACATCAGGCACCTACTTTCTTTCCTGTCCATCTGTGATCAAACTTGTTGCTCAGTAGGATCAACTGTTGGAAAAAACCCCAACATAATGCCCGAGAAAATCTAGGTTTAGTATCTTATTTATCACCGGAAATCCAAAATGAATTTATCCACCTACTTACATCGACTGTAAGGAATCAGCTTGTTGAGTGAAATCAGAAAACACAAGTACTACAGTATCTTACTTGACTCCAATCGATCTAGGACACAGGAAGAGCTTTCTCAAGTCATCAGATTTGTGGATGTGGATTTACAAACTAAAAAGTAACTATCAAAGAATCATTTTCAGATTTTGCAAAGATACATTCCAAAGACGAAAAAAGCCTTGAAATAGTTATCGTAGAGAAACTGGAATCTAATAGCATACCACTATCCGACTGTCGGTCACGATGTTATGACAATGCTTCTGTAATTTACAACATTCATGTTAGTTTGAGCCATGTTGCCATGTAGACAATGGAAAAGAAGATGCACAACTTGGAGAATCGAGTTTGACAGAAGATTAGACGAGATCGGAGGATGCCTTCAAGAATTAAAAAGAGACGCAGAACTTTCTCCATAAGACGAAATTGAACCTGCTATGAACAGCGTAATTGATAAACTCCAACAGGAGATATCAATACGGATTTTACGTCTTAAACAACCTAAACAACAAATTTGGATTTTTACTAGTTACTAGACGTCAAATCTCTTCTTGTTGAAACAAAAGTCGATACGCTTCGTTATAATTGCTTAGATTTTGCTAATTTCTACGAATTGTGAACATGAAATCAAATACTAAAAAAAGATGCTCAGTACCCGGACTGAAGTTCTACCGGAAACTACTTTGGATCTTCTGGATTTTATTGTTACATATGGAGATGACGTATTTCCTAATATGCGCATTTCACTTCAAATACTTCTAAAAATTGCTGTTTCAACTAAAAGCTATGAGTTGTCCTTCAGCAAAGTAAACCTTATTTTGTCTTAATTACGTGCTTCAATGGATCAAGATCGTCTGGATGATCTTGCACTCCTTAGCATCATAAGAGAACACTTGAGAATATCAATTTTAACAGCGAGATTGACGACATTCAAATCAAGGAAGATCAATTTATTTTAGATTATGTCTATTCGAGTCATGTATAATTAGTAGAGTTTTTTTTCAAATAAATTGATTATAATCATATAGAGAATTATTAGTCTGTATTGTTTTGCATTAAAATATCATTTTGCTTAAAAAAATGAACCATATAAGCTGTACAATTTCAGATTTTTCTTGGGGGCTCAGCGAGCCCCCAGAAATTTTCGGTCCGTCAAGGGGCGCAGAATTTGTGTCTTGCCCCCGGGCGCACATGACCCTAGCTACGCCACTGGCTTTCACCGTTACTTTAGATACTTAAACTTCCTCCTTTTTCCTATATTCTGTGTCCTTCTTTGTTTTTGTTTTTCATTTCTTTTCAATTATTATCATATAATATGTTTTAAGATTTATGTAATTAATTATTTATGTTATTGTACTGATGAAGGCATTAGCCGAAACGTCTACTTTTATTAGTATTAGTTCATAAATAAAGCTTAAATTTATGTTGCCTTCTTGCGTTTATCGCTTTCTCTCACTGTATCCATTGATAAAATTTAGAGGTACATATTTTAAATAGCTCAATTAGTGCCTGTTGTGATTGGAAACGAACATACATACATGCCCCGTATAGTGTGTGTGTGGGGTGGGGAAGAATGTGGCACACTTGTGGTCAGTGGCTCTCAAATAATGCTGCGCGAGGCCATTGGGGATGTCACATATGCGGTTGTGCATATGGATAGGGTCTGTATAGGGAGTGGGGTGGTCTAGACACAAGTGAATCGACGCATATAAATACACATAAACATATAAAAACATAAACATATTTTATGTTTAAAATCAACAGCAATGGAGTGGAGGTATTTCAAAGCGAAATAAACTCATTGAATTTTGGAATCTTCAAATTTGGATTCCAGAAATTTTAATCATGCGTAGAGCATTGATACCAAATACTCGGCTTAGAGACTTTAAAAATAAACCCTGGGTAATAAACACAACCAAACATCATCTTTATAAACCTTAGGTAATAAACAAAACCAAACATCATCTTTATAAACCCTAGGTAATAAACACAACCAAACATCATCTTTATAATCCCTGGGTAATAAACACAATCAAAGATCATCTTTATAAACCTTAGGTAATAAACCCAACCAAACATCATCTTTATAAACCCTAGGTAATAAACACAATCAAACATCATCTTTATAAACCCTGGTCTACATTAGAACCCCTTACTACTGCGTGGTCATTGGGGGGAGGAAGGGGGAGAATAATAATTTAATAACGGAAATATATAGTAAATTTGAGAACATAGTTTATGACATTTTTAGCGCATTTTCGAGATGTCGAAATCGCTATTGCACCCGTTTTGTCCGTCTGTCATCGCCCTGATCACAGGATCCATAAGTCCTAGACCCATGATGTATATATGTTTTTTGTATGTCCTGACCTGCCATTGGTGCATCAACACTCAGTTACTCGATCCGTTTAAAAAACCCGTTAAAACTACCAAAAAATTTTTCGAAGCGAGAGGTAACACTAACTCAGGGAACGGCCGCCATTGCCGGAAGTCGAATGCACAATTCTTCATGCATTGAAGAGTGGTGTGAAAGGGTGCAAAATAATTAATTTTTAGCGCATTTTCGAGAAGTCGAATGCGCTATTGCCCCCTCTTTGTCCGTCCGTCCGTCCGCCTGTCATCACCCTTGATCGCAGCATCCATAAGTCCTAGACCCATGAGGTATATATGTTTTTTGTATGTCCTGACGTACCATTTGTGCATCAAAACTCAGTTACTCGATCCGTTAAAAAACCCCGTTAAAACTACCAAAAAATATTTCGAATCGAGAAGCTCAGGGAACGGCCGCCATTGCCGGAAGTTGAATGCACAGTTCTTCAAGCATTGAAGAGTGGTGTGAAAGCGTGCAAAAGAATTAGTGTTTTTTTTTTTAGTTGACGTCATTAGAATATGTGTAAAAGTTTAGAGATTTTTACGTCATCATTTGTGGTGACTGTAGTTAGATTAAAGAGAAAATAATTTTTTTTTAAAATGTAAAGAAATGACTTTTAAATAAAAAAAATGTCAGGTATATTCATTACACAGGATAATTCATAAAAATATGTCTAAAATCTAAACACAATTACTGATAAGTACATAATGCTGAAATCTAACATAAGTACTGATACATAATACGAAAATGCGCTAACACGTCCTGAGTTCCAATAGGGACCAGGCTTAACATGATTTTTTTTTTAGTTGACGTCAATAGAATATGTGTACAAGTTTAGTCATCATTTTTGGTGACTTGTATATGGATTAAAGAGAAAATAATTTATTTTTTTTAATAAAAAAAATCTCAGGTATATTCATTACACAAGAAAATTCATAAAAATATGTCTAAAATCTAAACACAATTACTGATAACTACATAATTCTAATATCTAACATAAGTACTGATAAATAATACGAAAATGCGCTAACACGTCCTGAGTTCCAATAGGTACCAGGCTTAACATGATTTTTTGTATTTAATGTTACACATCGTACAGTTATAGACAATAATTCTTGTAATTAAATATACAGGGGCCGTCCATAAATGACGTCACGCACCTAGGGGGGGAGGGGGGTCCCACTTTTGTGACGATGCGTGACGTGGGGGATGGAGGGGGGTTGAAGAAATGTGACGTCACATTGAAAGGGTAACTTCAAATCAAAACTTCCACTGAAATATTTGGTCACATAAAATTTATTGAAAGACTTTTTTTAAAAAAAATCAATGCTTCTCAAAGTGCGGTCGATTGGCTATCAGACGCCGGTTGGCGTAAGTTAACAAGACACGAAAAATAAATATAATTATAATTCTTAAGTTTGAGAATTCACAAGAGAACATAGGAAATTGTAACTCTGCGTCGTTTGATGTTAAGATCAAAGCTTTCGTTTGGTTTACTCCCGGCAGGAGTCTGCGAACTTTCTTTTTTTCCGTTATTCCCCCCCCCCCCCC
>MUZC01004032.1:489109-503741 GCA_002072015.1 Radix auricularia | reverse complement strand
GGTACGCATGTTTTAAGGATTGGGGTCCACAATAGTACCTATGGTATTTTAAAGTTATGACTGAGGCAGCAACGTTTAATACACCTAGAATGGGTATATTTTTTAGGAGTAGCCGAAAGATGAAGGTATTTTATTATTTTTAAACTAGCTTTTATTTATTTCTATAACTTATTTGATGATTGTTTAAGGGGAAAAAAAAAAAAAAAAAAAAAAAAAAAAAATCCCACCCACGTCCTTAATCATTAGCAAACAAAGCCTCAGCTTTATCTTCATGCTACACGAATAATTACTTGCTACGTAGCGACACCGAAGAAAAGATAGAATTGTTATGTAAATATTTATTCACTATTTACGTTGCAACGCAATCCCGAAGACTTTATTCATAGACGCATGCTAAAATTGTTAAATTGTGTTTTTGTGGTAAAAATATGATGAGAACAATAGCTTCATTGGCAACTATCATGTCTCGCCAGTGAAATAAGAAATTTAAGAAACAGAAACAGATCTGTAACAGAATTACATGTCTTCGAAATCTATTAGAAGGTTGTTGAACTTTGTATAACTTTATTTGTATAAGAATGTCATACTACATCAACATTTGTTAATTTACTTCTGTCGGTCATTCTATTTTGATTTTGATACTTTTATTTATGCCATATTTTTAGTGATACTATAAGTGGTATATTAATATCACATTGATTTATGAACTTTTAATATTTTTTTTATTGATGTCATTTTTTATGAATGAACATTTTTAAGTTTGTTGATATCATTATTGATATATGAACATTTGTGGTTAATCGATGCCTGTCTAGACTTGTTGAAAATTTGCCAGTTTTTTTGTTTGTTTTTTTTGTATGGTTGGTTCTTTTTTGTTGTCGTTATTTTTTATTATTATTTTATTTATTTTATTTATTATTTTTTGTCGCTTCTGAGAACTGTTTTTCGGCTATGTGAATATCTGTCTACATGCCTATTCGGAGCTTAAGGTTTGTTAGATCAGTGGTCCCCAACCTGTGGTCCGCGGAGACGTCCCTGAAGAAGTCTTTTTAAAAACTCAGTCATCTAACAGTTTGAGGACTGAGTTTTTATAAAGACTTCTTCCCTTTAATTGGTTCTAACTCTAAAATATATAATATAATATAATCTAATATTGTTTTGTTTAATTGAACGTGCTGATAATCTAATATTTACAATTCAGTAACAACTGTATTTACTTTGGTTTCATTCAGTAAAACACTTCTACCCAATGAAACTGAAAGAGGTATCTTAAACAGCACCTATTCTTGTTAATATTTTGCCCGTTTTTTAAATAAAAACAAAACGAACAAACAAGCTAAGAAATTTTTAACAAAAATTCGTTTTTGATAAGCCGAAAAAAAAAAGAAAATCATAAAATGAACAAAAATCTTAAATTTTATTTAGAAAATTTCTGTTATTAACAAAATGTCATCTTCAGTAATGAGAGAGGTTCCTCTCATATCGAAACGCTTTCTGGAAAATTGTGATGTGTTTGAAATTTTCAAAATTGAAATGAAAATGTGTTTGTGAAAATCTTCTTTTGATGTGTATTTTAGATCATCTTCAGATTTGTACTTTCCGTAATCACTCGTTCTAAAGCCGACTTTTTTGGACTAATTCTTGGGGAAAAGTTGGGGGGGGGGGGTCGGCTTACGAGCTTACGATATGAGATCTCTACATGTGCATTGAATATCGGTGTTGTTATTGTAGATCCAGTGGCGTCGCTAGGGGGGTGCGGAGGGGGCGGGCCGCCCCGGGTGACACCATCAGGGGAGTGACACCAGACCGTAAAGTTCTATATATTCCCGTTATTTGGCACTGGAAAACTCGGAGGATTTCTATGGGTTAAATCATGAGGGGGTGACACCATGAGCTACCGCCCCGGGTGACACCATGAGCTACCGCCCCGGGTGACACCAACCCTAGTGACGCCTCTGTGTAGATCATCAAGGTCTTTGTTCTACATTTTACAAGATTCTACTGCTCGACCAGAAGCTGTAAAATATTATAAAATATCTGCACTTGCCTCATTTGTTAATTTCATATATCGTTGTCAATGTTTTAATAAGTTGTTTACCAATTTCGACCGATTTAGCTTGTAGATTATTTGTTTAATGGCACCATTTTGTTTACGCTGTCCTATTTTTTTTTTTGGGGGGGGNGGGGGGAGGGGGTGGGTTCGGCTTACGAGCAGGTTACACACTTTTTATACTATTCTTTTCCAAAAAGGGGGGGGGGTGGGTAGTCGGCTTATGAACGAACGGCTAAAGAACGAGTGTATACCTGCGACCAACAACTCTCCTTCGACTCTTACGGCGTCACCGGAGAATTGTAATTTTATGAAATGTTATATTTTACTTGATTCCTTCAGATGAACATTTTGTTTATAGTGAGCAAAACATTGGATTTAAAATAAAATTCTTACAATATTTTATATTCCATCCATCAAGTTTCAACAACACATCTCTTCAAAGAGAGCTCTACCACTAATGTATTACTAGACAAACGAAGATATAGAAACAGAGAAATGTGTGGTCATGTTAATCCTTTATTAGTTTCTTAGCAATAACACAATTCGCAAATAGCGAAGGATGATTTGACATAGGATTCTTTTGAAATTGTGCTACAAATTACTAATCACCATATTTATTTTTAATGAGTAACAAATGGGGCTAGAAGTATGCCCCTCCCCTTCAGCCCAGAGTGAGGTGCAATTCGGTTTTCTTAAACAAAGCATGCATTCGATAAAAGCACTTAATCGAAGTCTAAATTACCGTATTTTCACCTTCATTATAACGCTACCACACCATTTTGACGCCATTGTACTACATAAATGTTTTAAAAACCATCAACGGTGCAGTTTTTTATTTTTTAAATCGACATTTAAACTCCAGTAATGACAAAAATTTAGTCAACAAACAACATGCATGCCAAACTCTTATTGAAATCATTTAGCGTTTACATCATGGATTTTTTATCTGGCTTTATTTTGTATAGTCATGTAGATAGACCGAAATGTAATCTAGAATTTAGATTTCACACATTCGTGTAGTCGGACTCAAGATCAGCCCCGAGGTCTTACCGCAAGAATAAAATAGCATCACTTTGGTTAACGCCATCCTTGATGACTTGCAAAACTAGAAAGTCTTAAAGGTAAGGAAACAGTTTATCGGACCCCGAGCCACGTGAATGCCCATGGCAATGAAAGAAAGACGGACACCCTGGCAAAAATCCAGATGGCCAAAACCGCAACCAAACGCCGCAGTTATTTATCTCGGGACAAGGCTGGGCTTGCCGACCACTCTAGGAACGCGTGGTACCAGGATTGGGCCGACAACACGACTGTAATATGCCAACATGCATCGGACATGTGAGGGAAAGCAGCCCTGGCGGATTCCACTCGTAGGACTGCACTTCTTCCATGACTGTAGAGTTATTCTATCACCTTTACTAGTCCTTCTTCAATGTTGAAACCTCCCATAACTCTCTAAAGTCCCTCGCGCCATACTTGATCAAAGGCTTTCTTGAAGTCTATGAAAGTTATGATGGAGTTCACTGTGCACTATTTTTAAGATGCTTCCTAACTGTGCAGCGAAGTGTAATTCGACCCAGTACATCTTCAGTACAACAATTAACTTCTGAGGCCTAATTATATCTGTGATGTTTCTATATTTTTCGCTCCTGAAATCTCAATTTGCGTATAAGTATCAATTTCTTTCTTGATGTAAACGAATAAGACTGCGCACTTAATACACTGATAATGTTCTACAAATCTTGCAGGTACACGCCTCTTTGACTTTCTGACAGGCAGATCAAACATTTTTTCTTATATGTTGTAAGTTTTAAATACCTGGTTTTCTAAACTTCCCTACAAAATGTTTTGATATATTTTTTCTTTCTGTCCGTCTCGGAAGTTGTTATTCACTTCTTCCCCTTGTTGTATTAATTGTTAGACCGTTTGTACACTCATTGAACACTCTATTATCTTCTCAGAGTATTTCAAACTTGCAAACACTTGATTCAAGTCACTTGATGAAGTTTAAACGTATATTTAATTCCTGAAATTTGATCTAAAGATGATACAAAATGATATATTTAGAAGAAATATTAAAATTAGCTGTACTCAAAACAGAAAGAAAGAATTATAAAAAAATACCTTTTAATTCCAGTGTATATACAAGGTTCGCCACCATTTTGACATGATGGTGTCTCGCAGCAGTCTAGCCAGTTTGACATGATGGTGTCTAGCGGCAGTCTAGCCAGTTTGACATGATGGTGTCTAGCGGCAGTCTTGTCAGTGTGACATGAAGGTGTCTAGGGGCAGTCTTGTCAGTTTGACATGATGGTGTCTAGCGGCAGTCTTGTCAGTTTGACATGATGGTGTCTAGTGGCAGTCTAGTCCGTTTGACATGATGGTGTCTATCGGCAATCTAACCAGCTAGAACTAGGGTCTGAAGCTTATTTGACAGCGCCTAATTTATGGCGGGCCCAGTTTTAACCTGTATTATCTGTGTACACAGTTTTACATGGAACTAAAACCTGACTTCAAAGTTTTATAATAAATATGTACTATGGTTTTACGATACTATCTGAAGTGTCTAAAGAGGCCGTCCATAAAGTACGTAACGCTAATTTTGACCATTTGTAACCCCCCCCCCTGTCACAAACTGTCAAAAATCTCGGGACCCCCCCACACCTAAAGTTCGTCACACTTTCGTACAAAAATATTTTTTATTAACAAAAGATTTAAAATTTAACATAAAGCACCGTGCTGTCACACATGGCCGGACACCCCCTCTCCCCCTGTCACAAACTGTCTCACTTTCTTGCACCCCCTCCCTCTCTGGAGCGTGACGTTCTTTATGGACGGCCCCAAGGTAGTCCTTATTATGGGCTGATGATTCTGAGGATAAAACCATTAATGGTAGACTCCCATATTTAACACGGCCATCATTTGTTAAAGTCAAATAGTTTAAGTTTATTTTTATTAATGTCTTTTGTACGAAAATTGTCATTAAATAAAAGTTCATGAAATAAGGAAGGAATTTAAAATCAAGTAATAAAAACTCGAATGAGTATTTAAACGTAATTTCCAACAAGTAATTTCCGTTGGTTTTTTTTTTTTTTTTTTTTTTTTTTTTTTCATTCAAGGGAAATAATTCTATATTACATTAAAAGTCGATTCAAAGAAGATATTCTAATTCTTTAACCAAACACAATACGACGTCATATCCCCTCACGCCACCTAACACCAATAATGTTTCAATATAATTGCACACCGCGCAACAATCAAACATTAGCATTCACAAATCGGGAAAACCCCATTAACGATTATTCTCGATTACATTAAAAGTCATTTCAAATCAATAATTTTTAAACAAAACAAAACAATTGCTATCTACAAATTGCTGATTAATTACAGGAGTCGATCGAAAAGAGATTTGTCCATCTCAAACATTATTCTAAATTTTAATATTATTAGCTATAATTTGGCGTTTTTTTAAATCCGTTACATTTTATGGTTGGCGATAAATGACAACATACCGATTTTTAAACGTTTTTTTTTTTGTTCCCCAGGAAATCCAATAAACTTTTTCGGTACTTATTAAGGCCCGTGCACATACTTGGGACTCCTTATCATATTTGCAGAAGACACGAACCCTCTCTGGTATTGTTCAGGAGAAGTTGCATGATCAGGCTCAAACAGACAGAGCAGACATTTCAAATATATGAACGCAATTTTTCCCCATAAGGAAATTGCGTTAAAAATATGATAAAAACTAATCGGCATCCTTCCGTCTCGCGAGACGATGGTGCATCACCGTTGGGTTGGGTTGCATTTTCTCGAGTGGCTGTGCAGTCCTATCATTGAGTGACAGGCTTTACCACAGTTTTTACACACGAGTTCTGTGTTTCCAAATGTGGTGGCCTTTCTCCTAGCTCTTCTGTCTGCAGCCTCCTCCATTCTTCGCTCCTCGGCTACTATGACGCCCTCTTTGACAACTTCTGCCTTACACTCCCAGTCACTTGTAGGTATGTTGGCTGCTTTCATGTCCCTTTGACAGACATCTTTAAATCGCAAGCGTGGGCGACCTGTTTTCCTCTTTCCTGAAGCAAGTTCACCATATAGGAGGTCCTTCGGGATGCGGCCGGGGCTCATTCTTTTGACATGTCCTAGCCACCTCAGACGTCTCTCACTAAGAATTGAGAACATGCTTTGGGTATTGGCAAGCGTTAGGACCTCACTATTATGCACTTTGTCTTGCCATTTAATACCAAGGATGCGAAGAAGGCATCTCAAATGGAAGCTGTTAAGCTTGCGCTCTTGTGATGTATAAGTGGTCCATGTCTCGCTCCCATATAGTAGTGTACTGATGACACACGCTCGATAGACGCACAGTTTGGTTTTCTCCGTTAGCTTGGTGTTTTGCCAGACCCGCTTATTTAGTTTAGCCATTGTTGCGGCTGCCTTGCCAATTCTGCTGTTTATTTCTTCTTCAATGGACAGTGTATTGGAGACCTTGGATCCCAAGTAGGTGAAGCTGTCCACAACCTCCAAGTTTTCGTTATCGACATTTATGGTAGGAGGAGGTCGAGTGTCTTGGGCCATGATGTTTGTCTTTTTCAAGCTGATTTGCAGACCAAATTCTTTGCAGGCATTGGAGAAGCTTGACACGAGTTGATGCAAACCAGTTTCTGTGTGTGCTGTTAGTGCCGCATCATCCGCAAATAGTAGCTCTCGAATTAGGACATCCGTCGTTTTGGTCTTAGCTCGGAGGCGGGCAGTGTTGAAAAGTCCTCCATCAGCTCTGGTGTGTAACCAGATTCCGTCACTGCTATCCTTGAATGCGTATCGAAGAAGTACAGAGAAGAATATTGCGAAGAGTGTTGGTGCGAGTACACAACTTTGCTTAACTCCGCTGCTGACTGGGAAGGCCTCTGACTTAGCTCCATCGAACTTCACTGTGCCAAGCATATTTTCATGGAACTGTCTGATGATGGCAAATAGGTGAGGGGGACAGCCGATTTTTGCCAGTTTTGGAATAGCCCGTTGCGGCTGACGAAGTCGAAGGCTTTTTTAAGGTCCACAAAGGCAATGTATAGTGGCATCTGCTGCTCTATGCATTTTTCCTGGAGCTGTCGTATGGAGAACACCATGTCTATGGTAGACCGACCGTACCGGAAACCGCACTGAGATTTCGGATAGACACGGGATGCTAGGCTCTGTAAACGTGTTAGTATAACACGGGCAAAGGTCTTTCCTACAATACTAAGTAGTGAAATGCCGCGATAATTATTGCAATGACTCCTATCACCTTTTTTTTTATATAGTGTCACTATATTTGCATCCTTTAGGTCTTGGGGGATGTAGCACTGTTCCCAGCAGAGGGACAAAATCTCGTGCAATGGTTGGAGTAAAGCTGTCTTGCCACTCTTTAGAACCTCTGGTGGTATTCCATCATTCCAAGGCGCTTTTCCGCAAGCTAGGATGTCAATTGCTTTGCTCAGCTCTTCCTGTGTGGGCACGACATCAAGTTCTTCCATGAGTGGCATATCTGGGATGTCATCTAGAGCGGTGCTGGAGACTGTGGTAACTGTTGAATACAATTCCAGATAATGCTCAACCCACTGTTTTAGCTGTGCTGCATGGTCTTGAATAATTTCTCCACTTTTCGACTTAAGGGGAGCAACTTTTGACGTCAAGGGGCCTTTTTGATGTTTTCGTACATGACTTTTGCATTGCCCATGTCTGCAGCTGATTGAATACTGGAACAGAGCTTGAGCCAGTAGGTATTGACACATTTACGTGCAACCTTTTGGGCAAGTGACTTGGCTGTTTTTAAGGCATGCAACCTGTCGGGTGTAGGATTTTCCTTGTAAGCCATAAGAGCTTTCCTTTTTGCTTCAGTAACAGGGTTCATCTCGTCCCAATGTTCATCAAACCAGTCAATGTTTTTGTGAGATTTTGTGCCAAAGCCTTGTATTGCGGATGTATAGATTGTGTCTCTCACGTGCGTCCATTTGGAGTCAATGGTGACGCATGGGGACGTCTTTGAGAGACTTTCCTTCACCTTGTCTGTGAACAGCTGCGTTTTGCAGGATCTTTCATGCAGGATGTATTGATGCGTGGACTCCCCTTTTTCTTGGTGTGGTACGAGTTTTTCCTCATTATTCGTACTTTGCTGGCGACAAGGGAGTGATCCGTGTCACAGTCGGCACTGTAATAGCTGCGAGTGAGTAGGACGCTAGCTAGTTGTGCACGCCTGGTGATAATGAGGTCCAGCTGGTGCCATTGGTGGGAGGGTGTCTCCAAGATAATTGATGTATATCCTTGCACTTGAAGAAAGTGTTGGTCACACACAAGCCTAGTGAGCAGCACAATTCCAGAAGCATTTGTCCATTTTCATTTAACTTTCCTCTTCTAAAGAGTCCAAGGCAGGTGGGCCAGGCTTCATGGTCGCTCCCCACTCTAGCATTGAAATCTCCTAGGAGATAGATTGCCTCGTCTTTGTGAATGCTGGCTATTGCCTGGTCTAACGCTCCATAGAACTGGTCCTTCTCTTCCGGAGTTGAATAGAGTGTTGGGGCATACACACTAATAATGTTTGCTGGGCCCGCAGTTGTTCTGAGTCTTAGAGTGAGGATCCTCACCGTGCCTGATGACGGGGGTTCAATGGATGGTAGAAGAGTGTTCTTAACAGTGAAACCCACACCATGCTGTCTAGGTTCGTCTTTTGGTCTGCTTTGCCAGAAGAAGGTGTATTTGGCCTCTTTGAGTGAACTGTTGTCTGGGAGCCTGGTCTCCTGAAGGCATGCCATGTCAATCTCTAGCCTTTTATCGATTATTCCTGTCTTCCTTGTGTCGTTTATGGACTGCAGATCATCAGTGATGCCGGGACACATAGTCCTCACGTTCCAGCTAGCGATTCGAAGAGCTGGGATCTTCTTTTTCTTTTTTGTATTTCTTGGTGCAGGGCTTAGTGGCCCTTTTGTTGAGTGGTACTCTAATCTCCACGCACCCAATGGAGAAGGCAGGCCATGATGGGATAACACCTATTTGACTGGGGGCTGCCCAGTTTGAGGCGGGCGGTAGCTGTCCAGTGAGACATTGGTAGTCTCTTCCACCGTCGGAAGCAGCCCCTGGCGCCTAGCTCTACGTCAATTGAGCTTTGGCTTATAACCGGTAACTGCTGCTTCCCTTGTTTTGTCGACACTTTGCGGTGACGCTGGAGTGTCCTCTGCAGAGGTGATGCAAGCCTGGGCGGGTATTATGCTGCTCACGTCAATGGTGTACTCCGGCATCCTTCCGTCTCGCGAGACGATGGTGCATCACCTTGGGGTTGGGTTGCATTTCCTCGAGTGACTGTGCAGTCCTATCCTTGAGTGACAGTCTTTGCCACAGTTTTTACACACGAGTTCTGTGCTTCCAAATGTTTTGGCCTTTTTCCTAGCTCTTCTGTCTGCAGCCACCTCCATTCTTCGCTCCTCGGCTACTATGACGCCCTCTTTGACAACTGTGCGCCACGTAGATCGGTCTTCTGCCTTACACTCCCAGTCACTTGTATGTATTTTGGCTGCTTTCATGTCCCTTTGACAGACATCTTTAAATCGCAAGCGTGGGCGACCTGTTTTCCTCTTTCCTGAAGCAAGTTCACCATATAGGAGGTCCTTCGGGATGCGGCCGGGGCTCATTCTTTTGACATGTCCTAGCCACCTCAGGCGTCTTTCACTAAGAATTGAGAACATGCTTTGGGTATTGGCACGCGTTAGTACCTCACTATTAGGCAATGGTGTAACCAAGGGAATTACTTGCGTCGATGCAGCTTGGCTGCCATTGGCGTCGCAGAAGCTGCCGGTATGTACATAAGTCTTATGTATAGACCACCTGTAGGTGCTCCATTTCCTGATTTTCTTTCAGAGTTTACTCCCTTAGCCTTTCCCGCAAGGCAGGTATAGCCGCAAGGCAGCGGAGGATTTGTATTCGGAGTTTCCTTCTCCTAGATGAACTACCAGCCAAGGTTTTAACGAGCACCATCTACCCGTAGGGGTGCCAGCACCAGGATTCTAAGCCGTGACCGATTTTTTTTTTATATTTTATTTTTTTTAGAATTTTGGTGCCGCAGCGCACTTACACTTTGACCACCGCGCTAATACATGTAGACGATATACATTTTTACGCCAATGTAAAAAAAATATTAAATTTTGTACACCTTTTAGAATATTTTCACTTGCAGTCAGAGATGGATAGATTGTATATTAAAATTTTGAAAGGATTTTCATAAGAACGTGATGTCTACTCAGCGGCGTAGCGAGAAATTTGTAGGGCCTAAGGGGTTTGGGAGCCCAGGGGTGGCTTAACCCATCGGGGGCTCATAACATAATTAACAAAATATAAAGACAATAATTAGGGGGCCCCATTAAGTGGGGTCCGGGACACTTTCAAATTTTGAACTCCTGCCCTTCCCAAAGCTACGTCAATGTGTTTACTTGGACTGTGGGTTATTGGCGGTTTATAGACCCCACTATCTCTCAGAGTTAAGAGCTACAATGATTAATATTTTTATTCTGTTGCATAAATATCAATTTCTTGAGTTTTGGAGGGGTGGATGGGTGAGATGTTAATTAACTGGAAACGGCAACTGCAATTAATTCGATCTAAGCGTGAAACGGGAGGGGGAGGGCTTTAAAAAGTTATATTTAAAATAAATAGTTTGCGTATTTTTTATTCAGGGATTTTTTTGTGTAAAAGTTCTGATTTTCTATGCCATCTAAATAAGTTTTGGTATTTATTTCCAGGACAATATATATATATATATATATATATATAAACACCGCTTCACACATGCAGAACTGAATATGGCCAGCTGACGCGTTGAAAACATTCTAAATTATTTATTTTCGAAACCGATGGGAAAAAAATGTATGCCCAAGTGGACTTCAATGAGCAGAAATAAAACATTAACAACTCCTTCTTTCAATGCACTTCAACGCATGGTTTGACTCAGGTAGTACACAGTAATAGCTGTCGGCCTCTGTTGCTTACCATTTTTGGGGGGAGACTTTTTGAAAAAAAAATCTGTGTGATTCAGGTTTTGCTCTTAAATCGATGTGAAGGGTCTTTTCAAGACATTCTTCACGGGCAACTTAAGGTAACAAATCAAAGTCTTCCTATTAGTGTCTAAGATCTGTCGAGATGGGGTGACCTCTACGTGGTTCGACAGACGAGTAGGGTCGTGGAGTACAATGCGACCTGAAACTGACAAACCCCAGGCTTCGATAGCCGAAGGCCGTGGTTAGGTGTTAGGTGCTAGTCATATATGATTACAGTCGCTGTACGGATCTTAGGCAAAGCATTTAGATGCAATGCCGATGATGAAAACCAAAGTACCCGTTGAGGGTCGGGTTACTCCGAAGCGACCGTTTCGTCCCCCTAAATTATCTAGCAACGCTGTTTAGCGGTGCCGGTTTAGGGCCAGGAGCACCAGTACGGAATAGCAAAAGGTACCGCTAGGAAACGCTTTTGGTCGCCAGCTCTGAGGAAACCTTCCGGTGGGGGTTAAACCCTGGGTAGGTCAGTGATGATCCCACGCTTTGCGGCGATCTAAACTATAGAGACTCGTAAGCTTTGCCGTGGTGGCGCCAAAGTGATACTATGTTGATAGCGAGTAACAGTAGGGAACTCCACACCTCCCTTGGGAGGCACACTTAAGTGGGTGGCGTTTTCGACCTAGTGTCCTGGACGCCCAGGCGGCCGCTTGTAGCAGCGACCGCTCCGGGGGGGGGGGGGGGGGGGGCTTCTCAGTCTTTACGTCCCTTAGGGGGCCAGAGGGCTGAGGGGGTTTTCCGGGAAGCCCCATGAAGAGCGCAGGGTCGGGGCTGCTGATTTTCTTCCACATGTAGGATTTTCAGTGTCTAAGATAAATGAAATACACAATTTATCACAAAAATTTATTATAAAGTCGATTAAAACAAATACGAACGTTCAATTTTAAGATTTTATTTGGGGTCTTTTGTTTAACATTTAAAAGATAGTAATAATTGAGCTCTAAAACCTTTACAGGAAAATATATTTAACTGAAGATTGAATCAGTGACACTAAGGGCTGACGTCATCAACCACTGATCCGTAAAGAACACGTGAGACAGTCTGCTGGTGTCGTTGCAGCCTAGAAGCGTGGAGTGGTGGAGGCAGCAACCTTGCCAGTGGTTGACAGTGGGATGGCTCGTGTTGTCGTCACAACAGTTGGCCGGGTACTGGATGGGCCAATCAGACGAGACGCTGTCGTAATACTCGGGCGGGTTGTCGTAATACTCGGGCGGGTTGTCGAGATACTCGGTCGGGTTGTCGATACAATCGGGCGGGTAGTCGAGACACTCTGGCGGGTTGTTGGAATACTCTGGCGGGTTGTCGAGACACTCTGGCGGGTTGTCGAGTAAGGAAGGTTTCCAGAAGTGGTTGAGTAAACCAAGCTACCGCGAGTGGTGGAATAACTTGGGTATCCAGTGGTTGGCCAGTAAATCTGAGAACTGGTTGTTGAATAATCGGGGTACCCTGTGGTTAGCCTGTAATTCTGAGAACTGGTTGTTGAATAATCAGGGTACCCTGTGGTTGGCCTGTAATTCTGAGAACTGGTTGTTGAAAAATCGGGGTACCCTGTGGTTGGCCAGTAATTCTGAGAACTGGTTGTTAGATAATCGGGGTACCCTGTGGTTGGCCTGTAACTCTGAGAACTGGTTGTTGAAAAATCGGGGTACCCTGTGGTTGGCCAGTAATTCTGAGAACTGGTTGTTGAAAAATCGGGGTACCCTGTGGTTGGCCAGTAATTCTGAGGACTGGTTGTTAGATAATCGAGGTACCCTGTGGTTGACCAGTAATTCTGAGAACTGGTTGTTGAAAAATCGGGGTACCCTGTGGTTGGCCAGTAATTCTGAGAACTGGTTGTCAAATAATCGGGGTACCCTGTGGTTGACCAGAGTAAAGGATAATCGGTTGTGCTTTGATAGTATGGATACAAGGCGGACGTGGAGTAATATGGATAATAAGATGTTGGGTTGTAATCTGGTGCGTTCGAGGTAGTAAGCCAGTCATAGTAAGAACGACTAGTTGAGCTTGGCTTGTAACTCGATGTTGTAGACACATACGGGTAATTTGTTTCTGATGATTGTAAACTACGGGAGGTCGATAAGTAAGAGGGCGTTGTCAAGAAGATGTGATTACCTGGTGTGGAGGACAGGGAACGGGTGGTCTGGACGGAGGATTTTGTAGTTGATACAGGAGAAAAGGACGTGGAGAAAACAAGTTGCCTTTTAACACGAGATGCAGTAGTATTTAAAGGTCGAGCTGTTGTGATATTTGACGGGGGCGTGGTTGTGTTTAGTGGGCGTGTTGTCGTAAGGTTAGAACTGGGTGTTGTTGTATTTAGTGGGCGTGGTGTTGTTAGATTAGAACTGGGCGTGGTTGTATTTAAGGGGCTGACTGTAGTAAGGTTAGAACTGGGTGTGGTAGTATTTAGTGGGCGGGTTGTCGTAAGGTTAGAACTGGGTGCGGTAGTATTTAGTGGGCGGGCCGTCGTAAGGTTAGAACTGGGTGTTGTTGTATTTAGTGGGCGTGGTGTTGTTAGATTAGAACTGGGCGTGGTTGTATTTAAGGGACTGACTGTAGTAAGGTTAGAACTGGGTGTGGTTGTATTTAGTGGGCGGGCAGTCGTAAGATTAGAACTGGGCGTGGTTGTATTTAAAGGGTTGATTGTTGTAAGATTAGAACTTGGCGTGGTTGTATTCAGTGGGCGGGCAGTTGTAAGATTAGAACTGGGCGTGGTTGTATTCAGTGGGCGGGCAGTCGTAAGATTAGAACTGGGCGTGGTTGTATTTAAAGGGTTGAATGTTGTAAGATTAGAACTGGGCGTGGTTGTATTCAGTGGGCGGGCAGTCGTAAGATTAGAACTGGGCGTGGTTGTATTTAAAGGGTTAACTGTGGTAAGATTAGAACTAGGCGTGGTTGTATTTAGTGGGCGGGCTGTCGTGAGATTAGAACTGGGCGTGGTCGTATTTAGTGGGCGGGTTGTGGTAAGATTAGAACTGGGCGTGGTCGTATTTAGTGGGCGGGTTGTGGTAAGATTAGAACTGGGCGTGGTCGTATTTAGTGGGCGTGTTGTGGTAAGATTAGAACTTGGCGTTGTTGAGTTAATTGTAATGTCTTTAGATCTAGAAGAGTTCTGAAGCACCCAACTAGTGAATACGTAGTTTGGTCCATTGAATTTGTAGTAGCTGAAGCTGGAATCAATTATTTCTTTGCACTTGTCTGCGTAAGTCTGATTGGTCGAGTTGAATGTTGAAAAAGTTAGTTTTTCATACGAGGACCCCACACCGCCAGATGGGTAGGTTACAGCTCCACCTTTGTACACAACAGATGAAATTAGTAACTGAAAATAGAATAATTGGACGAACATATTTAAAAGAAAGTTGTTTTTTTAAAATTACCTTTTCTTTGGGGCCGTCCATAAATGACGTCACGCACCTAGGGGGGGGAGGGGGTTCTCACTTTTGTGACGATGCGTGACGTGGGGGAGGGAGGTTGTCGTAATACTCGGGCGGGTTGTCGAGATACTCGG
>MUZC01004032.1:449151-463572 GCA_002072015.1 Radix auricularia | reverse complement strand
TATGGATAGATGGTTTGGGATGATGGATAGATGGTTTGGGATGATGGATAGGTGGTTTGGGATGATGGATATATGGTTTGGGATGATGGATAGGTGGTTTGGGATGATGGATAGATGTTTTGGGGTGATGGATAGGTGGTTTGGGTGGTAGTATAATTTGAAACGCCTTCGCCCGAGTTGCATTAACACGCCTGCAGACCCAAGCATCGTGTGTACTCCTTGAATCGCTGTGCGGCTTTCAAGCCGGAAGATCAAACATAGACATGATCTTTTCTCTGCGCCAGCTGCAGGAGAAATGCAGAGAGCTTCATATGCCTCTATACATCACGTTTGTCGAACTAACTAAAGCTTTTCGATCTTAACAGCAGAAGCGGCCTTTTCCAGACCTTAGTAAAAATAGGCTGCCCTACACATCTGTTCAATATTATCACGTAATTTCACGATAACATGCTGGGCACAGTGTGCTCTGACGTTGCCACATCAGAGGATTTCCCATTAAGTAGTGGAGTAAAGCAAGGCGTGCTAGCATCTACTCTATTCACAATATTCTTTTCCATCTTACTCCAGTATGCTTTCAAGAACAACAGCGACGAATATGCATGCACACCCACCAGAGCTGACGGGAGATTATTCGATATTGCCCGGCTTAGAGCCAAGACCAATGTCAGGAAGATTTTGCTGCGCGATGCCGCCTTAAAATTCACACAGCAGGAGGACTGCAGAACCTTCTATCCAGCTTCACCGCTACCTGGAGAGAGTTTGGCCTGATCATTAGCATAAAGAAAACCAACATTAGAGCACAGGATGCTGCCTCCCTCCCAACTATCACTATAGACGACTGTAACCTGGATGTTGTTGACAGTTTGACATATTTGAGATCAATCATCTCGAGCACCCTCTCACTGGAAGATGAGATAAATGGTAGGATAGGGAAGGCCGCAACTATAATGGCCAGACTGTACAAAAGAGTCTGTTCCAAGGCCAAACCCACGGTAAGGACCATGTGGCGGGCTATAGTGAAAGAGGGATCACTAAGAGCATATGAGCAAAGCAGGGCGGAAGCAGTTGAAAAGTGGGCGAGAAATGAGGCCAGGCAACACTGCCAAACTGCGTTCATGTGTGAGACATACAGAAGAGAATGCCACTTGAGGATTCAATCGTCGTCAACACTTAGCTCTTCAGACAGTCCTCTAATGCTATGTTATACAATTGAACAAGAAATGAATTTATACACCTGGTCCTCTTCAGAGTCAATGCTATTTTTACATTTGTCCTCACTAGTAACAATGTCAACGGTGCAAAATTTATCGTCACTAGTGAAAATCTCTACGTTACAACATTTGTCCTCACTAGTGACAAGGTCAACGTAACAACATTTATCCTTACTAATGACAGTGTCAGCATTACAGCATTTGTGCTCACTAGTGACAAGGTCAACATTACAGCCTTTGTGCTCACTAGTGACATGTCTAAGTTACAACATTTGTCGCCATCAAGTGCCTATCGTTAGATAGTAATTGTCTGACTTCACTGAATGTGTTGTCGGTTATAAAGTACCCAAACACTTACTTGTCTAACCAGTGGCGCTCCGTGGCTCAGTGCAAGAACTCCAGCCAGTAGCGACAGGATGCAATAATACTTCATGGTGCTAGATGTCTCCGTAGTGTAGCACTTGATTCACTCAACTCACCAGCAACTGTATCGGAGCGTCATCCTTCAACACTTTAAATACTAAAACTTATTATTAAGGAAACTTCATGCGAAAACGTTTAGAATACATGAAAGAGGAAACATGTGTAATGAATCAATATTCGTTTCAAACATCAAACACAAACATAAACGATGAATTCTTTTGTTCCGTGTCATTGGATATAGCTCCTGAGTGTATGGTATGGCGAAATCTAACAGTTTAACGGTAAAAATGAATCGCAACAATTGGTTAGCGTGTGAAATATACAGCTACCGGGGGTGAATACTTTTTTTAAAGGTATAATGAACAAGCAGTTTTAAATATCAAAGTGGACATGTCAATAAAGGGTCACATCAAAGTATGAGGTCATTGGGTCATTTCAGGACAATCAGGTGTATTTACAAAATTAAACCAGTTATCGTTTGTACATTCAAAATATCGCTATGATATCGGTATTTTGGGAACATATTTTAACATACATGTGGGGCCGGGGCCCAAAATTTTTTTTTTCCTTTTTTGGGCTCTATAAAAATTGAAATTCAACAATTTTCCTATTTCCCGTGTAGGTAGAAGCATGAAACTTTGGACATTTTTGAAGTACATGCTCACGACAATAATTGAAAAAAAAAAGTTTAATTTCCTACTCATGGGGGCCGGGGCCCCCAAAATGGTTTTTTCCTAATATAAGCTATATATAAATTGAAAATCACCATTGTTCCTATTTTCTGTGTAGTTAGAAGCATGAAACTATGGGAAGTTGTTGGGTACCCTCTCACGGCGAAAATTTGCGAATTTTTTTTAAAATATCGCTCATGTGGGGCCGGGGGTCCAAAGCCATTTTTTTCCTTAAATGAGATATATAAAAATTGAAAATCAACAATTTTCCTATTTCCCGTGTAGGTAGAAACATGAAAATTTGAAAAAAAAATTGAGTACACGCTCACGACGACTATTGGCAAAAAGAATGTTAAAACTCCCTATTATGGGGGGCCTAGTACCAAATATAGTTTTTCTTATATAAAAAACCGACTCATCACTAATTCTCCAATTTTCCGTTTAGGTAGGTGCATAAAACTTTGGAAAATTGTTAAGTACTCTCTCACGACGAAAGTCGGTGTAAAAAAAATTTGAAATACAAAAACATGGGGGCCGGGGCCCATAAACCGTTTTTTCTCTTATATGAGCTTTATAAAAATTGAAAATCTATAATTCTCATGTTTCCCGAATAGGTAAAGGCGTGTAACTTTTGGGGGGTTGTTAAATACACTTCCACGATGGAATCAGGAGAAAGCATATATTAAAATACCCCTTACTGAGGGCCTGAGGCCCAAATATAATTTTTAATCCACTCACTCACTCATTCATCACTAATTCTCCAACTTTCCGTGTAGGTAGGAGCATGAAAATATGGTAAGTTGTTGAATACCCTTTCACGAAGAAAAGGAATTTTAAAATTCCAAATTATGTGGGGCCAGGGTCCCAAAAACGATTTCTCTTTATCTGTAAAAATTGAAAATCACCAAATGTCCATTTTGCCGAGTATGTAGAACTTTAAACTTTAGGAAGTTGTTGAGTACACTTCCTCGATGGTAACAGGCGAATATATATTTAAATTATCACTTACTGCATGCCGTAGGCCCCAATGTAGTTTTTCTATTAAATTAGCCATTAAAAACAGAAAATTACTGCTTCTTTTATTTCCTGTGTAGGTAAAAGTATAAAGCCTTGTGTAGTTGTTTAGTAACACCCCGCGATGGTAATAAGGAAAATAAGTATATACATTTTTAAAATTTCCACTCATGGACTCATGGGTGGCCGGGGGCCATAAACCTTTTTTTCTCTAGAATGGGCTATATAAAACTAAATCAACACTCATTCTCCAAGCTTTCGTGTAGGTAGAAGCTTGAACCTTTGGGAAGTTTTTGAGTACACTCACGCGATGTTAAGAGGCAAAAAATAATAATTCCTTTCTCACTAGGGGGACGATTGCCTATATATAGTTTTTTTCTCATAATGAACTATATAAAAAAGACGCATATTTCAATAACTGAAATCCTAATTTACGGCAGCAAAGACTGTCATACCGATGGTCACGGGTTCGAATCCACACGAAGGTGAGGATCTGTTCTCGCGCCATGAGGAGTCCCCGAGTCACCCAGCTCCGAATGGGTACCTAACTAGACAATAGTTAGGCGGCTGGGGTAATGCGTGGAACCCCTATAGCCGTAGCCTGTGACCGCTGCATCACTTGCCAACAGATCATCTCTCATGGTCTGTGGACGCAATTATCTTCTGCATAGAAGGAGCGTCTGTATATCTAAGATAAAGCGCGGGTAAATTGCTAGTTCTAACATATATCGCTAGGATATTGGTCTTCTATGATCATATTTTCACATAAATAGCTATAATATTGATCTTCTAGGATCAAATTTTCCCATATGTCGCTATGATATTGGTCTTTTGGGAACATATTTTAACATATACCGCTATATTGATCTTCTAGGAACATATTTTCACATATATCGCTATGATATTGGTCTTATAGGAACATATTTTCACTTTGAAACAATCACTTTTTAATAATTCTTTAAAAGGATTACACTATATTTACGATTTTACCCAGATAACCGTGGTCATATCCTGATCAATTTGGTTTTTGTTTAAATAATTTTTAAGCCACGTCTTTATTTGTTAATCACTTGAGCTCAAGTTAAGTTTGTTGCTGCCAACTCATTTCAAAATTAATTTTATAAAATATATGTAAACTATCAATGTTTTTAATGACTTTGAATCATGTCTGTAGTATTTCAACTAATCCCCACTTTTTTATCTTAAAAAACATCTTTCTTTTGCTTTAAACCTGGGGTGTGCAAACTTTATGTAAAAATGGCAATATTCCATGAAGTTAAAATATGCACAGGCCGGAATAAGATTTTTTTAGATGTTAAAACTTTCAAAAAAAAATTATTATTATTATTATTTTTTTNTTGTATTTGTTATGGTCCGTTCATAAATAACGTCACGCGATATTTTTTTTACCTCCTGCACCCACTTGTTATAAGTAGTCACAAAAACTTAGGCGCCCCCTTTCACTATGACGTCACAAAGCTTTGACCCCCTCCCCAGTTAAGACGTTATTTCTATTTGCAAATATTTAAAAATCACTTTTTTGTCATTTTAGTATGTATTTAATCATTGAGGTTGTCCAAAGTCCGGCACACGCTCAAATGTAACTGGCCCGCGGCCTCATCTTTAATAACTAATTTAAGGGGGGGGGGTATTTCTGTAACTACATTATATTTTTAAAGTCCAAATTTTGTACTGTTTTTTAGTAGCTCAAAGGATGGCGAAAATCGGCAACATTTTTTATTTACCAATTACAGGACTAACAGTCTTAAAGATCAAACATGGGAAACACGGTTAGTTGCTTCTTTTTGTTCTGCCATCAATGGTGTTGAAATACCAAGTAAACAATCTCTGTATTTATTACTGATGGTGCTCCTGACCTGAATGGTGAGCATAGTTGACTAGCAAAACTGTAAGTAACAAAGCCAGCAGAGATACTGGCAACTATTTTAAACTTCACAGTATCATTCACCAACAAGTTTGTTTTTGTTTTTTGTGCCAAACAACTTAGTTATGATAAACAATATCGCGAAATCGATTTTGGCCGTCGACGTCACCGATTTTCGAACACTCTGTAACACATAACTTTTACGGGCTTTTTAAATACTTGAGTTGGTTAACAATATAAAAGTCATCGATTTTTTGTATTATTTAGTGTCATCTTTTTTTTTTTTTCGCAAAACGTCTTGTAATTTCGACTTTCGTGTGAATATAATGTGTTGTGTGTTGTTGTTCTTTTTTTTTTTTTTTTTTTCAGAAAAAATCTACGTGTTAATTAATTTTTTATGATGATGCGACGGGTTAGTTAAAACTTAAAAGCACAGGTGGTATTTATAAGGTTCTTAAAACGATCTACAAAATTGTTTTAACTACTTATGTCTCAAAATTTAAATTTGTGGGCTTATTAGAACACAAATCATGTGAAATAATAGATTATTTGTTGCTTTAATTTAAAATGCTTTGCTGTTTCAACCAATTTTAAACAATTGCGCGCTTGATATTATCGGCTATGTAACTGAATAAACATAATTTTGAAGTTTTAAAAGAAACGAATTATATTTTTTACCAAAATTTTTAAAGCTAAACAAATCCATATTGTAGAAATATAAATAATACTTTAAACAATTTTTTTAAAAGTATGTTTCCTTTTCCAAAAAAGCTACAGCCGTCAGGCAAGCTCACTACAAGGACAGTTGAGTCTACAACCTACATGTGGGAGAAAATCAGCAGTCCCGAGCCTGCACTCTTCATGGGGCTTCCCGGAAAACCCCCTCAGCTCTCTGGCCCCCTAAGGTACGTAAAGGCTGAGAAGCCCCCCCCCCCCGAGCGGTCGCTGCTACAAGCGGCCGCCTTGGCGTCCAGGACACTAGGTCGAAAATGCCTCCCACTAAGTCCACTAGGTCTACAACACCTGATAGATACACTTGTGTCTATAGTCTGTAGCCTCATGTCAGCCAACACCAAGTCCTTGATAAGCTTTGCTTAGTTTCCTTTGTGCCCAAATGCAATATCAAATCAGCAAGAAGACGAATATCACTAATAATTATTATTATACTATTATAATTATAATTCTTACTATCGATGTCCAATGATGAAATAAAACTGGACTTTCAAGACATAGATAAGTGTAGACGAAATACTCATATAATAATCGGGTCTCTAATAATTGAGATAAAATACGCTACTACACAATATCGAAACCAGAGCGACTAAAAGTGTTTACATTTATATAACATCTATAACAACAGCTATACTAAATCTGTTTACCGCTATATAACAGTGTGTAGTGAGAGATTTGAGGATTTTGGGGAATGTTTTGAGAATTATTTGAAATAGCTTGAATGTTAGAAACTTAACTCTTCCTCTTTAGCTCGATGAGTTTTCCAGCTCTAATGTGCCAGGTGACTCTAGTCACAGACTGACATCGATTGCCTCACGTCATTATAATATTTACTTAAATCTTTTGCTTTTTCAAAATGTAACAGGAAGAAGTTTGTCTAAAATTAAAATCACATTTGACATTTTCAGATACCACTTTTATTATTTTCCTCTAAAAATTAATTCCTGATAATTAACAAATTTTAAAGTAATATATCAAAGCAAAAGTGCTGTCCGTAAATGTCTTCACGCGATTTCGGTCGATTTTTAATTCCTCCTCCCCTTGTCACCGTCATCACGAAAACTTAGACCCCCCCTTTCCAATCCCACAAAATGTCCCATAGCTTTGCCTTCCCCCATAAAAGCTGTTTTATGTTCTATAATAAAAACAGCATGTTTTTAACCACTTTTTAACGCAATTTCAATTAGGAATTGCGTTTATACACTTCAAATGTCTGTCGAGCTTGCACATGCAACTCCTCCGGAACTATACCAGATAGAGGGTTTGGGTCTTTTGCAAATATGCTAAGCAGGTCCCAAGAATGTGCAGCGGCGAAAAAAAAAAAAAGGTTTACTAAATTTCCTGACATGAAAAAATAATGTATTATTTCAATTTCTCGCCAACCATAACATCTATCGGATTGAAACAGACGCCAAACAAGAGGTAATAATATTAAGAGCAACGTTGGAGAAGGAATTTTTGAAAAATCAGTTTTACACTCGACTCTGTAACTTTTAGAAGCATTTTGGAGATAGATCTAGCAATTGTTTTGTTTACTTTTATAGTTATTTATTTAAAATGACTTTTAATGAAATCTAGAATGATACTGATAGGTTATGGTGTTTTCCCACTTTGTGAATGCCAATGTGTGCGTATTGAGCCTTATATAGACACATTCTTGAGGTGGTGAAGCGTGAAGGGATATGGCGTTATATTTTGTTGACTTTCTGAATGAGTTAAAATAAAGGTAGTTGAGTATCGCCTCGTTAGGACGACCCAATTTACGGCTGCATACGCGCTCGTCCACTTCCGGTTATTGCTATTCTTAGTAACATTGTTTATAAAATGATGTTTATAAAATTGAAGAGTTACAAGTATTCACTGCGCCTTTCATTGAACCTCCTATTATATATGTGCATTCAAACAATCTCTCAAATCTATCACTAAACCTAACCCAAAACCCAAAAAACTATCACTAAACCTAACCCAAACCCTAAAAACTATCACTAAACCTAACCAAAACCCTAAAAGCTATCACTAAACCTAACCCAAACCCTAAAAACTATCACTAAACCTAACCCAAACCCTAAAAACTATCACTTAACGTAACCCTAAAGTCTATCCCTAAACCTAACATCAAAACAAACCATTTAAAAAAAAAAATCTTATTCATTATGAATTCATGTATTCTAGTATTGTTTAAACCCTCAGAAGTGGTTAGCCTCTACGCGGCCTGGGGGATGAGTAAGGAAGCAGAAGTGGCTGCGACCTGAAACTAATAACCACGGCGCCATCGCCAAACACAAGCACCGGCTCCTATCGTAATAACGTTAGGACGGGCTAGACCTCACCGCGAGGTCCGGTGCGGGGTACAGGAGCAGGCCTATACCCAACATTGCCCGGCTAGGAATGCCGAAGACCGGAAGACTCTCTGGGCAAGGGGCGAAACGCATACGAATCGCCCTCAATGAGTTGAAGATTTCTGCCTACTCCCTCTCTTAAATAATGGTTCTATTTTCGAAAAAAGCAGGTCTTGGAATGGACCTTATAAACCCCCAAGTTCCGGCTAATGGTGGTATGCTGGCTGGGGAAGATACCACCCCTCTGGGCGTGGTGACGCACGACAGGCCATGTCCCATCGGTCAACCGGCGACTGACCGTATTGGTAAGGGCGCGAAGGGCCGTCCAGAACAAGCCCTGGTAGTTTTGCAATTGAATGTCTGTGGTATTAGGCAAAAGGCGCACGAAGTAACTAAATTACTCCACGAAAGGAATGTGGACGTAGCTTTATTCCAAGAAACGCTTCTAAAGGGTAAGCCGTTTCACATAACTGGTTACTCGCTATACCATTGCAAGTGCGACCGGCAATGCCGGGGCCTTACCACAGCGGTCCGGAATGATGTGACGGTGGAGATGCTGGAAGCCAAGTGCTACAGCAACACAGATACCCTAACTGTAAGGGTATTCAAAGGTGACGTTGGCTTTACGGTAACTAATGTCTATAATACGCCCAGGAACCCAATGACGCTTCCAATTGGGGAAGACGTCACACTAAGTCGTACGATAATAGCAGGAGACTTCAATGCACAGTCTCCTGACTGGGGCTATACCGAGCGGAATGCGTCAGGCCAATACATTGAGGATGTCTGTATTGGTACGAACCTGATCAGATTGCAAAACGAACACAGCGAACCGACGCTGCTGCACACGGGACACAGCACGGAGTCCCGCCCAGATCTAACGCTAATCTCAGCGGACCTAGAGTCCAGGCATAGACTGGAAGTACTAAAAGAGGTTGGAAGCGACCACCTCCCAATACTGATTGAGTTTGTACTTGGTACGGATAAACCTCGATTTGATAGAAGGCACTGGCAGTTCCGCAAGGCCAACTGGCGGAGATACGAGACCGAGAGCGAGACCAAGCTCGCTCTGCTGGACGTTGCAGGAGGCAACGTGGATGAAACCTACGAGAAGTTTATTGACACAATCCTCGGGATTGCGAGACAGACGATCCCGAGGACAAACGGGAAACAGAAATTCAGGCCCTACTGGGACAGGAGCCTGAACGATTTGGTAAAACGAAGAGCGAAAGCACGGAAAAAAGCTGCCAAGCTGAAGACGCCCGAAGCTCGTAGGGCGTACAACAGATTGACGGCCGAAGTCCGTGCTGCTGTCGAAAAGGCGAAGAAGGCCAAATGGGTCAATACGTGCGAAAAACTCGACCTAGCAGATGGTAGAAAAGTTTGGCGGCTAATCGATGCATTATCTGGTGCGGGCAAAGCTAAAAATCACAACCCTTTGACGACGACAAAGGGCCAACGAGCAAGTGAAACAAAGCGCGCACGGGCGCTGAACAAACACTTTGCACAGGTGAATAAAAAAGGCGCCAGATCTGACTTTAGCCAAACTATCGACCAAATGCGAAAGGAGGGCAGCAGGAGACAAAGCAGGGGCCCCCAAATCGAGGTTTTCGAAGCACCTTTCACGTTGACAGAGTTGCAAACCGCACTCAACAAATGCGAAACTGGTAAAGCACCAGGGCCAGACAAGGTTCACAATGAAATGCTCAAGCATCTGGGCACGACAGGCCGAATAAAACTATTGAGTTTTATCAATCGAACCTGGACTACAGGCACACTGCCGAAGCTGTGGAAAAAGGCCATAATTACCCCAATACGTAAGGAAGGGAAGCCCGGCGAACACCCGTCCAGCTACCGGCCCATTTCCCTCACGTCGTGTGTGGGAAAGGTAGCAGAACGGTTAGTGAACGCACGGCTTTATTGGTACCTCGAGAAAACCAAAAGCATTCCGAAGGCTCAGGGTGGGTTCCGCAAGGGACGCAACCCGATGGACCAAGCACTACGCTTAATTCAGACCATGACAAACGAACTCCAGATGAAGAACCACACAGTTGCGGTGTTCTTCGATCTAAAGCAAGCATACGATAAGGTGTGGCGTGGAGGGCTCCTATACAAATTACAGCAGTTAGGTGTCACTGCTAAAATGTACGGCTGGGTTAAATCGTTCCTCACGGACAGAACGATCAAGACACGGCTTGGAGAAGCGCTATCCAGTGAGGCACGACTGGAAGACGGGCTCCCGCAGGGCTCAGCGCTTAGCTGTACATTGTTCTTAGCCTACGTCCACGATCTACAAGGCATACTCGAGTCCCAGAATGCCATGTTTGCTGACGATCTGGTTATATGGAGTTCGGGAAAGGACGTTGCAACACTGCAGAACCGGCTGCAGCATGATCTGAACCGTATTGAAAATTACGCCAGCCAATGGCGCCTTGAGGTAAATACGGAAAAAACGGTCCACTCCATTTTCACTAATGGACGGAACGCTCTGAAGCACGAGGTGGTGCTTCAGATCTGCGGTAAGAGGCTAAATTGGGACCGGACACCAACGTACTTGGGTATAAAGCTGGACCAAAAACTCCAGATGCATAATCATGTACGTGAATTATGCGCCAAAACCACAGCTAAATTGTCCCTGGTGAAGAAACTGGCTAGCACGAGTTGGGGAGCGGACGCAAGACTACTAAGAGCTCTCTATCTTGGTAGCGTGAGAAGTACTATTGATTACAGCCTCCCGGTCCAGGCCTTTGCGAGCCGCACGGCTCTAGAGGGCTTGGACCGAATACAGAACCAAGCTCTACGGTTCGTATGTGGGGCGTTACGTACCACACCCACCGCCGCGGTAGAAATAATGTCAAACGTAGAACCACTGGCGATTAGGCGAGAAAAGGCAATCATGACTACGGTGGAGCGATACCGTAGGTTGGAGCATGACGAACCCTGCTACCAACTGCAAGACCGTTGGGTTAAGAGGACAAGACTGAAGAGACCCTCCTTTATGGACGCGGTCCACGAACTTGAAGACTCAGTCCCCCTACCCAAGCTCAGGGAACGAATGAAACTGGTCCCTGCTCGAGGACCACATGAAAGCCTTGACCCGCCTGATATACGTCTGACACTGGCAAATACCGCGGTGACACGGGCCAGTCCCGTCGAGCTCCTGCGAGACGAGACTCTGCGCACAATCGAGGCCTATGGAGACAGCGTGGTAAAATTGAACCGGGTTTTAAGAGCCTAACGGCTCAACCCAACAGAGAATGAACATTCATTAGTATTGTTTAAAAAAAACCACAAAAAAAAATATGCATCTATAAGGAATCAAACCCATGACCTGCGATGTAGCGTCCTTTCTTACTATCAATATGACCACACATCCACAAATTCACCGACGAAATTTTTAACCTTATAAAAAAAATGTTACCAAGAATAGCAATAACCGGAAGTGAACGAACGCGTATGCAGCCGCATATTGGGTCGTCCTGACGAGGCTATACTCACTACCTAAAAGAAATTGAAATGTAATCTAGAATAATTTGCCTTGAATAGAACTAATCGGAAATTCCTTCTTGGCAATTGCTTTTAAATACTAATTCGAGTTTCTATTTTTTGTTTATCATTTAAGTGTGTATTTATTTAGTGTAAGGTCACACTCTAATTTCGTAACACGGGTAAAGCCAAGTAGAAAGTCTTAAAATAAATTGTAAGAAATCAAATATTTAATTGCAACTTATTTCTAAAGGTGCAAGTTTTGACGTATCGTCACATTTCTCAAACACTCCCACCCACCCCCTTTCCAAATGGTCACCCCTACTTGACTGACGTCATTTATGGACGGCACCAAACGCAATTCGTATCGTTGAAATGTATTAGTTGAAAGAACCAAAATAACATTACACTGAAATAAACATTTGTTAAACAAGCGTTAAATGACAAGATTTCACGTTTAATTGAAAATTTCATGAAACCCATCCACCTAAGAAAACACGACGAATAAACAAGAACACATTTGAAAAAAGAGCTGCCATATTCATTACTGTAGAATATTTTAAAACTGACAAGGGTAACACCATTAGTCAAATCATTAAACCTTGAAACACTGGAAGATAAGAAAAAAGAGCAAAGTAGTAATAATACATAAACCAATTAATTATAATTTAGAGATACAACACAAAGATAACTTAATGCAGCCCTCAGATAGACATAATGTTAAAAATAGTTTTCCTTTTCTGTATGCAAGATTAAACGTATACAAGTTGACTTTCTTCATGTCATGATTTCGGGAATTGAATAACCAGGTAAACAGCACTTTTATCGACATTTAAAACTAATAAGAATGCAGGACAGCACAAAACGTAGATAAGTGTTGGACGCAATAATTTTCTTTATAGAAGGAGTGTCTATAACAAATAAGATAGGATGACTTTTCTATAGAGTCCAGTGCCGGCTTAAGGGAATTTGAGGCCCTAGACGAGGTGAATTTGGTGTCCCTAAACGTAATAGGAAATAAACAATTAATATGGCATTATTCTTGTGCGAGGCCCCCACTAATGGTGAGACTAACATGAGGCCCTAGACGGCTGCTTAGTTTGCCGATGCCTAAAGCGGCCATGTTTTGACCTATAGTTCCCGCAGATTATTTTTAAAAAAAGATATGGAGCTTCGTTTAAGTATTGAAGTTTATGTTGCTGAATGGCTTCAACTTGTTGCTTTTATTGCATTTATTAAATATGATTTTTTTAAAGGTTGCGTTTGTTTATTTTTTCAGTAAATTGATGACAACGACAATTTGGAGAAGTGTTTTTAAGTTTGTCATAAAATAATCCAAATTTGTTTTTCAGTTGAAATTAAGTGTTAGTGTTTGCTTAGTAACGGATGCTTGTCAATTTAGGGGAAAGGCACGTTACTCATCACTGTAGTGCACAAACACACACACATAAAGGGGGGGGGGGGCTTATAGTCCTAAAACCTAATAATTTGTTACGAGGTATGAACAAAGTCCTTCAACTGGTAAGTTATATTGCAAAACTTTTTTTTTATATCACATCGACGTTTGGAAATTTAAAGCTACTTCTAAAATTGCAGTACATTAACACGGGAAAGGGCTGAAATATCCTTTTCAAGTCAAATATAAGCTTAGAAACAATTAACATTGTGTTGAAAGTTGGGGGAAATGAAGCTCAGCAATATTGTTTTAAACATCTAAGTGATTGATTTTAATTGAACAGGTCACTCAAGAATTAAAACTGTATTTTTACTTCACGAATTTTAAAACTGTCTCCAATTTGAATATTTAAAAGGAAGGATTTGATCTTTTAACTTTGGTAAGCCTCTGCCATGAGATTACTCCCTTGGCCAAGTACGTTATTGAAAATATTGGGTTACCTCCCATTCAAGTGTATACAACGTGGAAAGGAAAGGAAAGCGAATATACAAATAGGTGGTCTCCCTCACACAAAAGTAGCTTTTTTACTCAAATTCAAATTCTCATATAAATATGTATGTATAATTCTCATATGAGAATTTGAAGAAAAAGAGTTATATAATTTTTGTATGTTCTGTGTTTGTTCTTAATACACCTTTCATCCTATTGGGACGAACATTTCCATAGACATTTGTGATTAGTATTTCGTTAGAGCAGACTACTTCATAATACAAAAAAAAATGAGTCCTGTTTCAAAATAGGATGTAACTAGGGCTGTTAACGATTAATTTAAATATAAACGTTAACTTTTGAAACATTTACGATTAATTAATCGTTAATTTCGATTAAAGCCAAAAATTAAAATTTCTGATATCATAAGAAACACTTATTATTAAACGTTATTAAATGATCGTATTGAAAATCTAAATAACACTGGAATGTCTTCTTTATATGTAATCTTTTAACCAACTAAGCAAGAAAAGTGTGTTTACATTATTTGGTTCTAGTGATGAGTTGGTCTAATTGACTATCTAACCAGCCGAGCTGAACAATAAATCACAATGAAACTGCGGTATGCAATAAACTGTCTTGGCAAGGAATGACTTTATATTATATATATACTAGATTGTGCCAGGCGCCGTGGCGCCTGCGGCGCCCCCGTTTTTTGGGCGCCTACGGCGCCAACCTTTTTTTTAAAGACCAACTAACTTGTCCTTTTTTGATA
>MUZC01004032.1:401685-434848 GCA_002072015.1 Radix auricularia | reverse complement strand
TTTTTTTGCAATTAATAAGAATTAACCTTTTATTAGAATGTGATAAAAAGGACACTTAAATTTTATATTAGCAATAATTAGAAGAGCCTTTGAAGATTTCTTCTTTTCCTTATAGCAAAATATTTGATATAAATTTCTAAATATTGTCAGCCATAAGATGCTTAATAGCCAAAATAGCTATAGATTAGTCAATTATTGAGCATAATCAATTTTTCACACATCTGGCATTCAAAAGTTTAGTTGATTAGCTGGGTTTATGAAAATCATATCTATATTCCGAATTCTGTACATGTCAAAACCTCACATTATTGTCATCTTATGAAGAATACAATGTTATGTTTTAACTGTTTTCTACTTAAAAGGGAAGAGTAAAATCCTCAAGATTAATGCCACCAGTACATCACCCATCATGCTTGAAGGAGAAGCCCTTGAGGAGGTGGAGAGTTTTGCTTACCTTGGCAGAATGGTAGATAAACAAGGTGGTACAGATGCCGACGTCAAAATAAGGATCGGAAAAGTAATTGCAGCCTTCCAGCAACACAAGAATGTTTGGGTCGCCAACAACTTAGGCAGCAAGTTAAAAGTAAGGATTTTTAACGCCATGGTGAAATCAGTGCTGCTATATGGAGCTGAGACATGGAGAACAACGGCTGTAAACCTGACCAGAATCCAGACCTTCAATAACAATGGTCTAAGAAGGATTCTCAGAATTCACTGGCCGGACAAAATCAGCAACCGGGAACTGTGGCAGCGGACTAAACAGAAGCCCATCGAGGAAGAGATTCTTCAAAAGCGGTGGAGGTGGAATGGTCATACACTAAGGAAACCTGCTTTTAATACAATAAGGCAAGCCCTGAAATGGAACCCACAGGGTAAACGGAAAAGAGGCCGCCCAAGAAACACCTGGCGCCGAGAATTGCAGCAGACATCAAGAGAATTGGCCATGAATGGAAGATCCTGGAGAAAATGGCCCAGGATAGAGATGCCTGGTGGTCTCTTGTAGGTGGCCTATGTCCTAGGAGGAAGTGCAGACGCCGGCGATGATCGGTAGATGTCCCTCATGGACGAGAAGGCTCAACAACAACAACTTAAAATAGCTACAAATTTGCTTTGATCGCCAATAAATTGATCTCTCGTTCTTTGACTGAAAGGTGGGACGTGGTGGTCGAGAGGTAGCGCTCTCGACTGTCATACTGATGGTCACGAGTTTGAATCCACACGAAGGTGAGGATTTGTTCTCGGGGCCTGAGGAGTCCCCGAGTCACCCAGCTCCGAATGGGTACCTAACTAGACAATAGTTAGGCGGCTGGGGTAATGCGTGGAACCCCAATAGCCGTGGCCTGTGACCGCTGCATTACTTGCCAACAGATCATCTCTCATGGTCTGTGGACGCAATTATCTTCTGCATAGAAGGAGCGTCTGTATATCTAAGATACGTTTTTTTTTAAAAAAATTAAGTATTCCATTAGTATCTCTTTAAGTAGACTCTGCTAAGTATTTTAGCACTGTAATTTCGGGCCGCGTTGTCTTCATTAAATACATGTCGTCTGAAAGTAAATAACTCCAAATGTAAAATTTTATATATATTAGTATATTAGGGCTGCGGAAATTAATTATTAATTTCTCGATTATTCGGTAACATGTTTCATCGATTAAAATTATTTAATCCATAAAATAGCATTAAAAAATAAAAGAAAATATTTTCAACAATTATTTGGATTTATTAATAAATAATTAATTATTAATAATTAATAATATTCTTTTTTTACTAACAAACTTCTCCATTTAAAAAATGATATTTTAAGTGTAAAGTTTTAAATAAGCAGTTTTTTATAAGAAGAATGATATATATAAAAAAATGATAAACTTTGTTTTTCCTTAATTAACAATTACAAAATTAAAATTCATTGACATTCACTTGAACTACTTCAAATTTAAACATATCTCCTAAAATATTATATTTTGTTAATTAAATACTGAAGTAATGGGCATTTTATGAAATTTTCAGTTTAATGACGTCATACATCTTATTTTCAGCTTAAATCAAAATTATCGCTTAATTATTCGGTAATTTTTCAAAAGTTAACGATCGAGTATAAATTAATCAATAAATATATGTATATATATGTGATATTATGCATATGTATATGTGTATATTTATATGCATATACATATTATAAAAGTATTTATATTATTTACCTTTCCAAGTTCTCCGTTATTTCTAGTCAATCAAATGGGAAAATATTTTAAAATTTTACCTCCAATGTCTTTTAGACAAAGTCTTGCATCCATATATTTGAAATGCCTGTCGAGCTTGAACATGCAACTCCTCCTAAACCAGTGGCGTCACTAGGGGGTACGGTGGGGGTGGGCCACCCCGGATGAGACCATCATGGGGCGACATCATAATGTTAAACTATTTTTTCCCGTTATTTGGCATTGGAAAACTCGGAGGTGTTCTATGGGTTAAGTCATGAGGGGGTGACAACATGAGCTACGATTCCGGGTGACACCAACCTTAATGACGCCTCTGTCCTAAACCTTACCAGATAGAGGGTTTGGATCTTTTGCAAATATGCTAAGGAGGTCCCACGGATTTGCTACGGCCCTAAAAAAATACCGAAAAGGTTTCCTGGATTTCCTGAAAAATGAAAAAAAAAAAGAAAAATATCGGTATTGTGTCGATTTCTCGCCAACCATAACATGTATCGTGTTGAAATAAACGCCAAACGACAGCTAATAATATTTAGAACAATGCTGAGGACAGAATTTTTCCGAAAATCACTTTTCATCCGACTCACTTAATTTTAACAGCTTAGCAGCAATTTTTGGAAAACTATTGTTTTTTTTGTTTTTTTTTCAAATTTATTGCTTTTAAATTACTTTTAATTTCATCTAGGATGATAGTTAATGGGGGTTTTCCGCTTTGTGAATGCTTATGTTACATTGTTGCATGTTGCTCATTATATTGACACATTCTTGGTGTGATGTAGCGTGACAAAATCTTGTGTTTACTTTCAGAATTACTTATTTGAATGAAATTGTAATGTAATCTATAATGATTTCCCTTGAATAAAAAAAATAGGGAAGTCTTTTTTTTTTTTTTGGAAACTGCGTTTAAAAACTCATTCTAGTATTTGAGTTTTTATTACTTATTTCCAGGGGTGTGTGGACATGAACAAAAAATGCGAAAAATCGCTTTAATGTACCAATTCGGAAAGTTTGTGTGAGCATGTAAAGAAATCAGGTCTAATGAACTGTTTGAGTGGTATTTAACATTGAGATTTACGTCTGTGAGTCTTGCTTGAACTCCAGTAATAAAAATAAAAGCTTAGCTCGCTTTATTTGTGTTGAAAAAGGCTCTTTGTCGAAACGTTTTAATATGTAGGACATTCTCACAATCATGCTGCCCCCGTAATCGCAAATTTAAAAATTCATGTATGTTATTGAAATTTTGCTTATGCGAGATGACGGCTGACAAATTTGAGTAAGTTTTGGATACCAGCCCATCATTAATAACACCCTTTTTTCAGTCCATGTCCCACTCTAGGGCAAGTGAAGTAGCGTTCAAAATTTTATCAAGCCACCACTAACGAGCAAGAGAGTGTGTGGCTAGCACAAAACCCCGGGGACTTGCCAGTACCGAGGCTCGAACCCGTGACTCATGTTCTTGCAACGCTTCGGCAGTCTAGCACGCTACCACTTAGACCACCGCTACTTCAGCATTAGAAGACATTAGATTCATTATGGAATTTTAAGCTTTGGCATAAGAAACTTTCACGTATTGAAATATTGGTCCTTATTTCCATTATTTTATTTAACTTTATTTATTTTTTTTCATTTTTTCAAGCTAATTAACAAATGAAGAATATGCCTCCACCAAATTTCCACCAGGAGCATTTGAATGGCTAATGTTTAAAAATTATGAAGTACAGATATTTTTGCTTCTACCTCAGTAGTTCTTGTCAATTTTGAACAATCAATTAAGTTTCCAGCAGATCAGTGTCAGGTTTTCATACTACTTAGCCTTTTGATTTTCAGTTCAGTAGCATATGTATCTATCAGAAACATTGATAAATTTTCACATCATGTTTTGTTTTTATTTGATATTGATTTTTAAAAACTCCAGTGTATTTTTTAATTTTCATTCTTAAAAGCTAATCAACAACTAGGAATTCGCCGCCCCCCCCCCCCAAGAAAAGGGCCCCCGGTCATTTGCCCCCTTCGCTAAGCCACTGCTGTATAACACACTTAAGGACTTCTTCCTGCGTCCTTCCACATTGGGAACATTCAGTGGGAACTGAGTAGAAGAACGCAGCCCGTTTAGAGCCATTTAATGAGACTGGGAAATAATGTGGTTGAGAACTAAAGTGGATGGGAACTAATTTGGCTGGGAACTATTATGACTGGGAACTATTGTGACTTGGAACTAGTGTGACTGGGAACTAATGTGACTGGTAACTATTGTGACTGGGAACTATTGTGACTTGTAACTAATGTGACTGAGAAATATTGTGACTAGGAACTAATGTGACTGGGAAAAGTGTGGATAGGAACTAATGTGACTGGGAACTAATGTGGATGGGTGCTAATGGGGCCAGAAATTAGTGTGACTGGGAACTAGTGGGGCGGGGAACTAATGTGGCTAGGAACTAGTGTGACTGGGACTATTGGGGCGTGGAACTAATGTGGCTAGGAACTAATGTAGCTGAGAACGTATGAGGCTGAGAACTAATGTTGATGGGAACTAATGTGGTTGGGAACTAATGGGGCGGGGAACTTATGTGGCTGGAAACAGCCGTGGCTGACATGGACTATAAGCAGGGACCATAAAGGGGAGTAGGGTTTAGTCATAAGGAGCTAGATAGATAGAGCATGGTCGGGTAGGAGAGAGATAGGTAAGTTATTTAGCAGACATGAACTTAGAAGTCTCTGTAATTGTTTACGTCTAACATTCATTTTTGTCAAGAAGCATTTGTATTTTTGTAGTCGGAATTCGCTAAGACGAACTTCACTAAGTCGAAAATCTCCCTATATAGAGTTCAATTGTTACGCCTTTTACCCCATTTCTCTAACTCCGGCCCATTTGATTTCGACTTAGCGAAGTCCGACTGTATAATTATCAATAAAGCACTTGGTTTGTTTTTTTTTTTTGTTACTTTTCGGACTTTTTGCCCTAGGTTATTAATGTGTGCGAGGAAATATTTTTTGATGTATTGACCAAACCCTTAGGGGAACCGGACGACACTTTGATGACACATTTTCCCCCTCGAAAATGTTTTACAACACTTGGGGGGCCGTGCCAATAGCTACGCCACAAATTTTCATATTTTCATACTGTCTCTCTTTCATGCACACGCCTCTGCCCCCTAACACAAACTCGTCAGGAAACAAGTAGATGAGAATTAACTTTATTTTTGTGACTAGAGTTTATTTTCTTGGAATCACCAACTGACGTCACGTGCTATCAGATCAAGGGGATGTTCTTGTTACATTGCACGCCTCTTTGTAAACGCCTTCATGGTCGTCCAAGATGGTCGGTGTGATGTAGGTCAGAGAGTTGGATAATGACCACACACCCCATCTGTTTGAACTCAGTGTCCGGTTTACGTTGACGAAGCCGTGCACTAGAGCCTGTATCATGGAAACAAAAATTAGGTGATAAGGGTGTTGTTGTTGTTGTTTTGCAAAAAAAAAAAAAAAAAGCTTTTTTAAACGCTTTCGGTTGCTCTTTTGATATCTCTATATTTCAAGAAAATACTTTTCTTCTCCCCTTCTATCATCCAATATTTCTTAATTCTCCCCATCTATCATGCAATATTTGGTCTTTTTGCCCATGCGTCATGCATTTGTTCATTACCATCACCTGCTATGAAAACCAACAATTGGACCAAATCAAGACCTCTATTAAAAAACACAATTAAGACAAATTTTGAGTCCAACACTGAGTTTATCACTATCAAATAGGCCAGCATTCAGACCAAGACTGAGTCTATCACTATCAAATAGGGCAGCATTCAGACCAAGACTGAGTCTATCACTATCAAATAGAGCAGCATTCAGACCAACACTGAGACCAACACTGAGACCAACAATTAGACAAACACTGGGACCAACAGACACTCGACTGTTCTAGCCCAGTGACTAACATCATATCCAGTCCTAGAGATGACGATGTTGTAGTTGAAGTAAAGGGTCACCACTCTCCTTGGCGGGATGATGTAGACTGTCAAATGGTTGAGGTCCATGTCGTCACACACCCCCAGGCCATCGGAGCACGTCCAGTTGTCACGGCAGTAGCCCACCTTGAGCGCCTGCTCCAGGTCAAACTGACTAGTGGGAGATCAAGGAATACTTTAGGTTACAACCGAATTTTAAACAAAGAATATCTTAACTAACTCTATCATACAAGCGAATAAGTATTTTAATGTTTAATGATTGTATAATATGAGAAACATCAGTCATCAATTAAAATTAACATTGAAACTACGTTAAATAAAAAAATAACTATTTGTCTTTAAACTGAAAGGAAAGATCCCACAAGGGTGAAACCCCAAAGTATAAAGAAGTATCTTCTTTTTTTCTTTTTAGTACGCTCGTGCTGCAAAGTCTGGCAAGTGTCGAAAATAAAAGTATTTATTGAATGGGGTTATTTGCGAAAGCGATTGTTATGCTGATTTGGTGCACAGTGCTTGTCAGTGGCGTAAATATGGGAGAGGGAGGGGTCTCCCCGGGCCCCCACTTGAAGGGGGCCCAAAAAGTGTGTATGAAAAATTTCTTTACATTAAGTAATACGCCATCGCCTTGTAAGCAGGGCCCCGAGAGTGGCCAAACTCCCTGGGCCCCCAAATCCCTATAAATCCTTGGCTACGCCTCTGGTGCTTGTTACATTGAACGATCTTTTTTGTTTATAACGCTGTGTTTAGGGGATGGGACGTAATGACGGTGAGGTGTTGGAGCAGAGCTTTGTACCATAGACATAGAATGAGAACTTGCCTAGGAGAACAAGACATACAAACTAATTGTGTGATCGAAACGATAAATTGAGGCCTTATTAAAACGCAAGTAGACGTTTCGGCTAATGCCTTCATCAATGCCTATAACTTGAAACAAGTCTTAAATTTAAATGTTCTTTGAAAAATAAATAATACGCCATGAAAAAATAATGATTGTGTAAAGATTTTTTTAAAACAAAGAGAGATGTGCACAATTACTTAACAAAAACAAAAGATATATAAAAAGAAGAAGGAAGTGTCGAGTTAAAACCACAACCAGAAAAACGACTAAACAGTACGTAAAATTGTAATGTGGTTTAATCCATATGGAGCCAGCGTACCAAGTCGTTTTATGAATCTATTTCCATGCATATCTTAGCATGGGGTATTGCTCGCGTACAACATAGCAGTAACTGCAATTTCTGAAATTCCGCAATGATCAACAATGTTGAAGTGTGTAGAGACAGGACATAGAGCCGGTTTTTTTTTATATCGTACAGGTGTTCTCTAAACCAGTCCCCCGGGCGACGACTGGTCTCACCCACGTAGATGTTATCACACCTCTTGCACAGAATATATAGGAAATATAGGTTTAACTTGTGTAATTTATGATTGTGTTTTTGAATTTGTAGCACCATATTGAGTGGTCGTACCAAGATTTTTTTTCTTTTAAAGTGATAGGAAAAAACAACCCGTAAAAACAAAGTTTTTTTACTATAAATCCCTTTGTATATGAGACAGAACTAAAAGTATTGATTATATTCAATGCACCGCGCAAATGACATCTACCGGCTGAACGTGACTTAACTCTCTTGCTGTCAGACGGGGACGGGTAGGGGTGGGGTGTGGTGACTGATGGTTGGAGTGAACACCAGCAAACACTTGGATGTCAAAACAACAGACGGCTACCATACATTTATAGAGAAATAAGCTAAAAGGGCATTAATTTAATTACAGTACATTTGATCGATCTGAAATTTTGAAACAATGCATTGTTAGGTGACACAAGTCTATGTGAAAAATTTCAGCTCGATAGCTTGACGAGAAGTGGGTCATTTTTTACTTTTATTTTTCCGCCCGGCGGATGAACTAACAGAGTTTTTGACTATAAATCCCTTATATATGAGACAGAATTAAAGTATTGATTACATTCAAACTTTTACAGATCGAACGTGACTTAACTCTCTTGAGGTAAAAGGGGGACGGGTGGGGTGTGGTCACCCATGGCTTGAGTGAACTCCAGCAAACACGTAAATGTCAACAACAGAAGGCTACCATATATTTATATTGAGATAAACTAAAAGTGCATTATTTTAATTACAGTACATTTGATCGATCTGAAATTTTGGTACAATGTATTGTTAGGGGACACGAGTCTATGTGCAAAATTTCAGCTCGATAGCATGACGGAATGTGGGTCATTTTTTACTTTTGTTTTACCGCCGTACCGTACGGACGGACCAAGAGAGAGAGAGAGAGAGAGAGAGAGAGAGAGAGAGAGAGAGAGAGAGAGAGAGAGAGAGAGAGAGAGAGAGAGAGCGAGAGAGAGGCAGTGAAGTTAATATAAGGGATTTAAAAAGGAGGAAATAGAACATATTGTTGAGGATTACCGCACACATCAAGTCTTTGAAAACAGTCTTGGAATAAACGTGAGGCATTTTAAATGTTGATTTCATTATATACATAACAATAAAACGGAGAATGATAATGCGTTACAATGAGTTTTTAAAAAAGTGTGTTTTTTTTTACAAAGGAACCAGTGATGGGGAAACGAAAGATGTCTTACTTATCTTGCACCAGGGCCCCCATATAATGATCTGTCGTTCTAAAGATGGCCTTACACCTCATAGTGCTGTTGTCTTTCTGGGGGTCCAATGTTGGGCTCAGGACTGTGACAGTCGTATCGTTGCCCACGTCATACACAAAGGTTGTGCCGCCATTACAGACGTTCAAGGTTGAGTCAGGGGTCTGGGGTCATGGAAAAAAGGTTGATCGATAATGATATCAATTGTTTTAAGAATAGCCTTCCTTTATATATAGGAGGTAGTCATACTAACACAAATTTGAAGATTTTAAATTTTAGACCAGTTTATAGCGTATAGAATATGGCAAAGAATAGAAAATACTAGGGATGCGAAAATTAACGATTAATTTCTCAATTAATAGTCTTAAAATTTTAACGATTAAATTATGTGTTAACGATTAATCGACCCATCACTTACAAATTATTGGGAGTAAAAAAAAACTTTTTTTTTTTTTTTTTAAATAAAAAAATATACGATCAATAATAAAATAATCTCCTGACGATTACACGAATATTTTTTATTTTAAACTATTTACTGACGGGAATGTTCAGAATGTTGATAAAGTTTGCCTCCCATGGTTCTAACACTTCGCCTACTTATCAAACCAAATGAAAAGCGTATTAAGCTAATGGCAGTAATGGAGTCTGACTCAGAGACAAAGAATGACTTCAGCTCTTCTCATGAATAACTGCACTACAAAATGGTGCTGAAAGTTCCTGAATCCACTAACCCTCTACAATGGTGGAAACTTAATGAACACCGATCTACGGTAATGTCATTACTTGCCAATTACGTGGTTTTTTTTTCATACCAGTTACCTAAGTTCCATGTGAATGATTGTTTAGCTCGGCTTGTTACATTGTCAATTAGACCCGCTCATCACTTGAACCAAATAATGGAAACACGCTTGTCATTTTGCGTAGTTGTTTAAAAGAGACATTCCAGTGTTATTTAGATTTTCAACAATAACATTTAGTAAGTATTACTTACGAAACCATTAATTTTAGTTTTTGGCTTTAATCGAAATTAACAATTTATCGTTTATTTTTTCAAAAGTTACCTATTACATTTAAAGTAACCGTTAACAGCCCTTGAAAACACCAATTAAAGGGAAACGGGATTAACAATCACATGACACAATAAATACTGCATACTACAGTGTACAAACTACAGAGTAATCTCCCTAATAAATGTGTCTTACAGAATTGAAGAAACTTATTGCCAAAAGGCTACATGCATACATGGAAGAACCACGATCATTGAGGATTCAGACAAAACAGATCAAAGACTGGTCATAGTTTCACAATCAGATGCATGTTGTGAGGAATTTAGGGCGGTTAGAGCGCCAGAATATGTTTAGCCTTTGAGGTGCCGCTAGACTAACGGGCGAGTCCAGGTGGCCAGAGGTGCGAACTGCTCGCTTGAATTGGGAATCTTTGAAGACGGGAGCTGTAGGGTAGATGAAAGGAGCCCACAATTGAGAACGGGTCAGAGCAGAGGAAAGGGGGGATTAGTGACCACTGCGGGTTACGTCAAACCAACCCACCCCGTCTTACCTAGGGGTGGTACAAGATGATGGACAGTTGACTTTCGGATGGTTGGGGTTGGGAGTCTGGGGGCGGAGCCTGGAATGGACGAACGCTCGGACTGCGACTCACATAGTCAGACAGGTAGGGAGAGACGGGAGTTAGGAAGTAGGACGGATAGGGAGATAGACGCAAGTGTTAGAGAGATGTACGAATAATGAATGTACAGAAGTTAAGTGATTAAAAGTAATTAATTGTACATTCTGCTTTGGTGTTCAGTGTTTTAAGAATAATTAACCAAGTGTGTGAAGAGCAGAATAACTGTAAGAGTAGACCCAGGAGCTCCACAATATTAATGAAAAGCTACAAATATAACATCTTAGTACATCAACTTTATGTAAACTTAAAAATGGCCTATGACAGCATCAAAATAAATATCCAGATGAGACTCGACGGGAGTTAGGCAAACTTTGAACAACTCAAAGAACAAAGTTTAAGTGAAAGAAGAATATTCAAAGGAATTAAAGATTTGACACGACCTAAGGCAGTGAGACTTGCTGTTATGTACTTGAATGCTTTTTAACTTAACATTAGCGAGAGTTATAAAAAGTATGAACATCGACATTCATCCTGTGTCCTGTATATGCCGATGACATAACCCTGCTTGCGAAAAATGCTAAAGTAAAGAAATATCAAAATCCTACATAGAATTAGAAGATGCTTCATTTCAAGCAGGCCTGGAAATCAGCAACCAACCAACAAACAAAATACATTACCTTACCATCTCAATCATAATGCGCACCAAAATCACATAGGTTATTCAATTATTTTAATAAAGTATGTTTTAAGAATAAAAAGTAAAAGGACAGCTAACTGACTAGAAGCCAAGTAATTAAAAAAGTATAAAGTATTTATAAATTTATATATTATATAAACGCTTAAAGTATATATAATAGAGGTATTATTAACGTCAAATGTACAAACTCTTCCACAATTAATCTTTTTTTTTAAATTAATAATCATCGGAACTGACGGTACCTGTGCAGTGACGTAAGCATGTCTGTACGTGTACGTGCACAGACTGACCAAGATGACCACAAGGTTGGTGGGCACCATCGTACAGCAAACTAATACTCAACTTAAGCCCCATGATGTTGAGCGACCTGTACCCTCTGGATCGTATTGATTCACTCGCTCGTCCCGTCACTTCAATTAGTGTACCAGACAGTACGACAAGGGGTCGATGTCTTCCCATCGCCATCTCCACTCGGTTTAGTTTGTGGAATAAAACATTAGACATTGTCAGAAATTGTAAAACGATGATCTACAGCACTAATTATTTGGTCAATGATTAATTTAGATATAGTAATAGCCGACAATAATATGTGGCGATATAAGAGACAGGGGAGTTGAGTTAGTAACGCCAAAGAAAGTTTTTTATTGTGATAGAATTATCCAACCATTGCATACAGAGATGCACCAAGCTATGGCGGATTAAGGGGGGACTGAGCGGGCTAAAGCCAGGGGCCCCCGACGGTTTGGGGGCCCCCAAACTTTTTATATTTTATAATAGAAGTGTACAAATGTTTGCACGAACCCTTGACAATATGGCAGTGGCTATTGAGACGCTAGCGTCTTAATAGCCCACAGGCTATTGAGACGCAAACTAAATAATAAGCCAATGAAAATTAAGTTGACGTCCTTGACTGACATCGCGCACCAAGTGGGGTAAGGGAGGGGGTCATGCATTTGTGACGGTGTGTGAGAGAGTGTTAAATATGATGTCACATGTAAATTAGCAACTTAAAATAAAACTTCTACAAAAATGTTCGATAGCTTGCTATTTCTTTAAAAAAACAAATTACACAAACTATTTGGGTAAGAAGACATAAATTTAAGCTTTACTTTATTTATGAACTAATACTAATAAAAGTAGACGTTTCGGCTAATGCCTTCATCAGTACAATAACATAAATAATTACTTACAAAATCTTAAAACATATTATATGATAAAAATGAAAAGAAAGGAAAAACAAAAACAAAGAAGGACACAGAATATAGGAAAAAGGAGGAAGTTAAAGTATCTAAAGTAACAGTGAAAGCCACAACGGGAAAACGATTTTGCGTATGGATGCGTACGGATGAAGGGGGGGTGTCTCCACTGAATGGGTACTTACGCACAACAAATATAATTTGCATAATGCCAAGCCTAGTAACGTAAACCGCGCAGACTCTAACGGCATTTGTAACTAACTGACTGAGTCAAGACTGATATGCAATAATGAGTCAAGACTGATATGCAATAATGTTTTATAAATTATATTTAAATGCAAACAAAATTCTGAACTTTTAAATTCAGACCAAACGTTCACACATTGCTAAAATATATCCGTCTGGTTTATATTTCTATTTCTTGAAATTAGTAGATGTTTCTCTTTCGCCCAGTGTTTCAGCCGTTGCTTATATCTTTATATTCTATAAGTTTTTTCGCCGTCCAGGAATGACGCCATGCGATTTTTACCCCCCTTTCCCCATTGTCACAAAACGTATAACTCTAAGTCTAATATCGTTAACACGCGTGAAGCCATTGAAAATGTAACTAAATAAATTGTGAGCAATCAAGTGGAACTTTTATTTCGAGAAGCACATTTTGATTTCTTACACGTCGCCACACCCCCTTGTCTTACATCCTCACTAATGCGTTACCCTTCTCCGCCACCACCCACAGGCGCGTGTCGTCATGCATGGACGGCCCCTTCATGCATTGTTGAAGACAATAAAATTATAACTTTCTATTGCTTCTATTGTATTTTTTCAATTAATTCCACATGAAAAACACATTGTTACATTTAAATATGTATTTACTGTAAGGCAATAGAATATTTTTGTAGAAATTTTATTTAAAGTTGCGCATTTACATGTGACATCATATCTAACACTTTCACACATCGTCACAATTTTAAAGGCATGACCCACTCCCTTACCCCACTTGGTGCGTGTTATCAGTCAAGGACGACCCCTAAATAGGCCAACCTTAAATACTTAATTTTCATTGGCTTATTTTGTTTGCGTCTCAATAGCCTGTGGGCTATTAAGACGCTAGCGTCTCGATAGCCTGTGGGCTATTAAGACGTTAGCGTCTCAATAGCCACTGCCTGACAATATAATAAAATTTTTAAAATAAAAAAATTATCGATACAACCATTTGCGATTAAGTCTTAATAATCGATAAAACTTGATTTAATTGGCTCACTTAGAGAACATAGTATAAAATATAGTTTATATTTTTAAAATGTCTTTTATTAGACAAGTTCCGCTGGCCGTGTGAAGAGAGCACAGGCGCGTGATGCATTTGGTCTCTGGTTCGATTCCAAGCAGTGGATAGTATAAATTTTCTTTTCACACTCAATTGTAACATACCGCAAAAACTTCAAACTGTTATTTCTCCGTGATCGTTTTATTTTTCATTATTAATAATTAGTTATATTCATATATTAGCTCTTAACAATCATTTTATTTTAAGTGACGCTGGCTGGTTAGGGCTAGGGCCCCCGTTTGATTGCAGCCCGGGGCCCCGTGCAGCCTTAATCCGCCCTTGACACCAAGCTTACATATACAACAGCCACGCTTGCAGATATCAAAGGACATTACAAAGACTCGGATATCAAACACATTTATAAATATCACCAATGTTTGCCGAAACCAACCAACGTTACAGATATCAAGCAAGTTTATAGATGTTAACAAATTTTAAAGACATTACACATTTATATATATATATATATTCCATCCAAGTTTATTGATAAATATTAACCTAGTTAGTTAATAAATATTATCAAATATATTTTCATTTTAAAAATGGACAAAGTTTTTTTAAAACATGGGCCAGATGTGTTTCATCACCTCACTCTGTACTCCGCTTTTGGCCTTTTGTTTTAACCAGTCATATATGTTTTGACGAGTAGAAGTATCTGGTTTTTCTTCGTTGACACGTTACCTATCTTTTATCAGTAGGGATGTGTTTGAATGAATATCCGCAATACACAATCAGCGGTTGCGTGAACAACTTATCTTTGTTTAGAGGCGTATTACATTCTTCTTCATCATTTTTTTTTAAAATCTGGCTGGAGATTGCAGACGTTGTTTAACGCCCACGTATGTTCGAATAATATTTTCTTTTTAATCTCAACTCATAGTTAATCTTGTTCACTGACAGCTAACTACAGCAAAGCGCTATTGACTTCAGGATAGCTAACTAATGAGCGGGGCCCTTTATGATCCCTCATAGTTAAAAACTGAGCAGGGCCCTTTATGATCTTTCATAGCTAACTAATGAGCGGGGCCCTTTATGATCCCTCATAGCTAACTAATGAGCGGGGCCCTTTATGATCCCTCATAGCTAACTAATGAGCGGGGCCCTTAATGATCCCTCATAGCTAAAAACTGAGCAGGGCCCTTTATGATCTTTCATAGCTAAAAACTGAGCAGGGCCCTTTATGATCTTTCATAGCTAAAAAACTGACCAGTGCACAATACCCTAAATGATATAACTGTGAGTTAACAACAAAACAAAACACTTCGAGGTTAATCCTCTTTGTCTCCTGTAGAATTATTGGTGTGAAATGTCCTCATATGTGAGACGCTAGCAAAGCGTTTATTCTTTTATCTGCACAACCTCATGCTGATCATGTGTAGCTAACTCGACAGGATCTCTCGCTGAGTACCTAGACAGGAGCAATAAAAATGAGAGCGTCACAACAGGAGCTCTAATGTGCAAATCTTGGCATAATGTCTTTGAAGATTTCCTTCGAGATTCCGTGTTTCTCTCGTTGCTGCTACCACTTCGTTGCCTTCATGTATAATCAAGACTATAAATGTTGGGTTATCAAGACTATAAATGTTGGGTTATCAAGACTAAAAATGTTGGGTTATCAAGACTATAAATGTTGGGTTATCAAGACTATAAATGTTGGGTTATCAAGACTATAAATGTTGGGTTATCAAGACTATAAATGTTGGGTTATCAAGACTAAAAATGCATACAAAATAATGTGCGGTTTATAAAACCTAATATTTGATTATCAATGGTATACTCTGATGCCCTTTTGGTTTGGTGGTCCAGTGGCAGCGATGTTCACGAGTTCGAATCCATGTGAAGGCAATGATTTGTTCCCGGGGCCTAGTGCGTCCCTGAGTCACCCAGCTCCGAATGGGTACCTAACAATTGGTAGGTGGCTGGGTAATGCGGGGAACCCTCATAGCCGTGGCCTGTGACCGCTGAATCACTTACCAACAGATCATCCGTCATGGTCTTTGGACGCAATTATCTTCTGCATAGAAGGAGCGTCTGTTTATCTAAGATAAGATAACATATTTCAATAAAGTATTTCAAACAGATTACATAACTTGGGGTGTACTAAACATGATAATTGAGTAAACTAAGACCTGCGAACGTGCACCAATAAATTTTATCTAAGCATTTCTATCTCGTATCATCCTATATGATCCCGTGTTGCATCGTTTTCACACCAGATAACAGAAGGTTTGACCGCATGACAGTAATGTAGGTCTCATTCTTCTGTACACCAAGGATTGCCACATTCCTTAACCGGGCTCCCAGTTAAGTCATGTTTAGTTTTCAGTGTCATTGCCATAGGCGTCTCCTGCATTCAGGCCACATGAGTACCCTTCATGTCTTCAGCTCTCATAATAAACACCAGATTTCCCTCTAAAAGACACAGTTCTTAATGGCCAGATTTTCTACCTTAGCTCTTTATAAAATATATTGAAGAAATGTTTGAATCTGAAAATACACAATTTGTGTATTCTGTATCCAGAGAAGCTTTCACTTGATTCTAAATTTATGTTTGAATTTATCGGAATCATTAGGTTTAGTTTATTCTAGAACATATTAGGTTTCTTTAATAAATGTCATTGCAGTTTAACACATGGATCATTGTAAACTATTGAACGATGTTATTAAACAACTAGCTAATTACCCGCGTTTTGCTGCGGTAGGATTTCATGTTTCTACCTACACGGGAAAATGGAAAAATATCAATTTTCAGTAAACGGGAAAAAAAGCTTTTTGGGCCCCCATGAAAGCAAATTCTATTAAAAAACATTCCAATAATTGTTGCAGAGGCTATTTAACAACTGACCAAAGTTTCATGCATCTACCTACACGGCAAGTTGGAGGATTAGGGATGAGCAAATTTTTAATATAAGAAATAAACTACATTTGGGCCCCACGGTCCTCAGTAAGTGAGATTTAAATATTTTTTTCCATCTATTACCATCGTGGAAGTGTACTGAACAACTACCCAAATTTTCATGTTTTTACCTACACGGGAAATAGGAGAATTAGTGATTTTCAGTTTTTATAAATCTCATATAAAGAAAAAAAACTTTATTTGGACCCCCACCCCCTTTGAGTGTGAATTTAAAATTATTTTCCGCCAATTATTGTCAATATAGGCTACTCAACAACTTTGCAAAGTTTAATGCTTATACCTACACGGGAAGTCAGAGAATTAGTGATGATTCAGTTTTTGTATAAGAAAAAATACATTTGGGCCCCCGACCCCCAGTAAGTCAGAATTTCAATTTTTTTCCACTTGTTACCATTGTGGAAGTGTACTGAGTAACTTCCCAAATTTTCATGCTTCTGCCTACGCGGGAAATAGGATAATTAGTGATTTTCGTGTTTTATATAGTCCTTGTAAGGGAAAATACGATTTTGGGCCCCCGGCCCCCATGAGTGTGATATTTAAAATTATTTTCCGTCAATAATTGTCACAATAGGCTATTTAACATCTTTGCAAAGTTTCATGCTTCTATCTACACGGGAAATTGGAGAATTAGTGATGAGTCAGTTTTTATATAAGAAAATATACATTTGGGCCCCTGGTCCCCAATGAGCGATACTTTTTTAAAAAAATTACATGTTACCATCGCGGGATTGTATTCAACAACTTCCCAAAGTTTCATGCTTCTACCTACACGGGAAAATGGATAAATAGCGATTTTCAGTATTTAAAAAAATAGTTTATCGGCCCCCGGGCCCCATGAGTGTGATTTCTAAAAAAACGTTTTACGCCAATAATCGTTTCGAGAGGCTACTCAACAATTTACCAAAGTGTCATGCTTCTACCTACACGGAGAGTTGGATAAGTAGTTATGAGTCAGTTTTTAATATATGAAAACAATTACATGTGGGCCCCCGGACCCCAGTAAGTGATAATTTAAATATGGTTTTCGCCTGTTACCATCGTAGAAGTATACTTAACAACTACCTTAAGTTTTATGCTTTCACCTACACGCGAAATAGGAGAATTAGTCATTTTCATTTTTTATATAGCTCATATAAGGAAAAAAGCAAAATAATGGCCCCCCAGACCCTAGGGGTGGTCTCCTGGGGTTGAAACATAGTCTATGACCTTATCCCAGTCAAATTGCGGTTTCATGCAAAATTTCACCACCCTGGGTCCAACGGTGTGGATTTGTATTAGTAACAAACAAACAGACAGACAAACGTTCAGCTTTATATATTAGATATCAATAACATATCATGCACATATCCTACTCAAGAACTTCCAAATCATAATATGTTAACAATTTAATTTGTTAGCATAAAACCTATGATTACGACAAAGCAAGCTGGTTAGAGGATATCCTATTTAATGACACCATGACAACAGGTTTTGGTTGTTTTTTTAAGACACGATATATTCGAATGTAGTAGTTCAAAATATAGGGAATTAATCATAATGAGATGTGGATCAACTCTGTTTAAAAAGTGATTGGAGAAATAATTGTAAACAACCTAGTTTTAGACGAGGAATAAATAAGTTTTAAAATAACTTTGGGGACCATGTAATCGTCCATATCTTTCTAGCACTTAGGGTGGTCTGCACGAGAAAACATTGTATCAGTTCATAGAATAATCTGATAATTATTATTTTTAGATAACTATCTTATCTTCCCAATCTTCATCTATGCCCTAGCTTCATAATGTGTGGCTCTGAAGAGATCAACCGAAATACAAAAATAAATCAATTCAATCCCGACCTCCATAAGTTAACTGGCCTTATTGGAATACACAGAGCCTTGCAGCTGTTGCTTTAATTAATTAGTCTAACAAAATGGCAGACAATCAAGAAGACATCTCAGCATCTTTGGCCGAAGTATCCCTAAATGGTAGGTTGACTTGTGTCTAAATGGTAGGTTGACTTGTGTCTAGATGGTAGGTTGACTTGTGTCTAGATGGTAGGTTGACTTGTGTCTAAATGTTAAGTTGACTTGTGCCTAAATGGTAGGTTGACTTGTGTCTAAATGTTAGGTTGACTTGTGTCTAGATGGTGGGTTGATTTGTGTCTAAATGGTAGGTTGACTTGTATCTAAATGGTAGGTTGACTTGTGTCTAAATGGTAGGTTGACTTGTGTCAAAATGGTAGGTTGACTTGTGTCTAAATGGTAGGTGTACTTGTGTCTGAATGGTAGGTTCACTTGTGTCTAAATGGTAAGTTGACTTGTGTCTAGATGGTTGGTTCACTTGTGTCTAAATGGTAGGTTCACTTGTGTCTAGATAGTAGGTTGACTTGTGTCTAAATGGTAGTTGACTTGTGTCTAAATGGTAGGTTGACTTGTGTCTAAATGGTAGGTTGATTTGTGTCTAGATGGTAGGTTGATTTGTGTCTAAATTGTAGGTTGACTTTTGTCTAAATGGTAGGTTGACTTTTGTCTAAATGGTAGGTTTACTTTTGTCTGATTGTAGGGTGATATAGTGTTAAATTAAATAACTTAAGTTACTTATTAAAAACTAGTTCACTTGAAAACAGAATGTTAGAAAAGTACAGTTATGTAAATAAAACTTATCACGTTTTATTTATCAAAAAAAAAAAACGATATAACTACCATTTGTTTTAAGCCGTAAACATATCTAAAATGCCTTATAACTTATCGTGTGAATGTAAACGTCAAAAACTTCAGGATAACGTTTTTTTAATGTTTTTTTTTTTAACTTTCTAACCGGGTGTCCGATTGAACAGTTGATCAGTTAAATAAAAGACATAATACCACTAAAAAAAAATTCTCAAAAGAGTTCTCACAAATAAACACCAATAAAAATAATAAATTAAGTGTAGATCTAATACATGTACCGATACCGATGAGCCTGAATCACGGGCACATTTTGTAAAAATTTATTTATTATTCATTAAAACATTCGAAATCCTTGAAGTTAAATGAGTGTCCTATGTGTTACATGGATATATGGTGTCTACATGGCAAGTTATGGGTCACGACCAGGGCGGAGCCTGTAGGGTTTGACGGAGTAATATCAGGAACGACTACTAAATTACAATCTACACTGAAAATATACTCATAGACTAAGTGACATAATACAGTTTAAGCATTAAAATTGACTAATAATAGATAATTTAAGAACTGAGGGTGGTTACAGAAGATTCTAAACCGAAATGCTGATGTGGTAGAAATCCAACCCTGTCGTCAAGGTTTAGGGCAAAAAGTTATAAAACGATAACTTAAATAAAGCATTTCTTTGAGTTAATACATGAGAATACGGATTAATAGGGATGTTGTCAGTTCTGAAGAAATCTGTCACCTTTAGTTTGGTCACGTTGATGATTTCCCCCCCCCCCCCCCCCCCCCCCNATGCGGCCAGGTCTCATTCTTCTTACTTGTCCTATTGTAGCAAGTCACGTTGGTGCCGAGGCTTGTAGCAAGTCACGTTGGTGCCGAGGCTTGTAGCAAGTCACGTTGGTGCCGAGGCTTGTAGCAAGTCACGTTGGTGCCGAGGCTTGTAGCAAGTCACGTTGGTGCCGAGGCTTGTAGCAAGTCACGTTGGTGCCGAGGCTTGTAGCAAGTCACGTTGGTGCCGAGGCTTGTAGCAAGTCACGTTGGTGCCGAGGCTTGTAGCAAGTCACGTTGGTGCCGAGGCTTGTAGCAAGTCACGTTGGTGCCGAGGCTTGTAGCAAGTCACGTTGGTGCCGAGGCTTGTAGCAAGTCACGTTGGTGTCGAGGCTTGTAGCAAGTCACGTTGGTGCCGAGGCTTGTAGCAAGTCACGTTGGTGCCGAGGCTTATAGCAAGTCACGTTGGTGCCGAGGCTTGTAGCAAGTCACGTTGGTGCCGAGGCTTATAGCAAGTCACGTTGTTGCCGAGGCTTGTAGCAAGTCACGTTGGTGCCGAGGCTTGTAGCAAGTCACGTTGGTGCCGGCCGAGGCTTGTAGCAAGTCACGTTGGTGCCGAGGCTTGTAGCAAGTCACGTTGGTGCCGAGGCTTGTAGCAAGTCACGTTGGTGCTGAGGCTTATAGCAAGTCACGTTGGTGCCGAGGCTTGTAGCAAGTCACGTTGGTGCCGAGGCTTGAAGCAAGTCACGTTGGTGCCGAGGCTTGTAGCAAGTCACGTTGGTGCCGAGGCTTGTAGCAAGTCACGTTGGTGCCGAGGCTTGTAGCAAGTCAAAGTAATGAAAATTCACTCCTCATTTGTACGGTCAAAATTCTTGGAAAACACTTCCGGCCATTTTCTTGAATGCTCATGCGGTCCACTCAGAGGTAGGCGGGGTCCTTAACAAATATTTCCCTTAAGGGGTATTTGTTGCTGGGATAGTTTCCTGGAATACCTTTAAGAGCCTTATGCTCAGGGCTGCTAATACCATTCCACATGTAGGATTTTACAGAGGTATTACATTAAATGCTTAGCCACACAATTCCGATTCTTGGAGTCATTATTTCGTCGCTCATTTCAATGGTTGTTATCACCTCACAGAAACCAACAAGGCGGACGAGGCGACTGAGGCAGTGAGCCAAGAAAATCAACCTGAAGATGTAGTCAACGCCTCATCAGAGGAGACCACTGACAATGTCTCATCAAATGACACCCCAGTGCCGGAGTCATCAAATGACACCCCAGCGCCGGAGTCATCAAATGACACCGCAGTACCTGAGTCATCAGATACAGGTCGGGAAAGGGCTTCTTACTTTTGTCGTGTATTCATTGTGTGACAAAGTACATTTTACAAGAAAATAATTTTACATTGATCTGTTATCTCTTAGATCAAGGGTCTCAAACGGATGAAGGCACGTCCAATTTTATCACTTAAGACATGTGTCAAGGGTCACCACGCCCCCATCCAACATTTCTACTAAAAATTAAACTTACTTGTGTAATTTTATTACCGCAAATAGGCCAATGCTGAAATAAGATTTTATTTTAATAAGTGTGCTAGTGCTATTTTTATAAAAATTAACAATAAATTGTTTGTGATTCAGTACTAGCTTTCTGATTTTCACGAAAAGTACATCAGTTCGTAAGAAACTTCCACAAAAATCCACTTAGTTGGTCGCGTGCGGCCCGCGTGTTTTAGGCCCTTGTCTTAGATCTATTTATTAAAGTTAACACCTTTTAAAGTTTACCCCTTGTCTTAGATCTATTTACTAAAGTTAACACCTTTTAAAGTTTACCCAAAAAAATGTGAAAATAATATAAAAAAGAATTAAAGATTTTTTTTTTTTAAACTCTAGTCATCATCTTTTATGAGGTTAAAAAAATGTCTTATACACCAATTTTCGATCAAAAGCTACGCGGCCATGTTGATATCTGACCAACACCGCGCAGCATTTTTTTAGAATTACCACGCAGAAATAATCAGAAGGATAATAAAATTGCTTTATTTGGGGTGTAATATTTTATAGCAAACAAATTGTTATTGGAATTTAGCACATGGTTTGTTGTGTGTTTTTTAGCGCATTTTCGAGATGTCGAAATCGCTATTGCACCCGTTTTGTCCGTCTGTCATCACCCTGATCACAGGATCCATAAGTCCTAGACCCATGATGTATATATGTTTTTTGTATGTCCTGACCTGCCATTGGTGCATCAACACTCAGTTACTCGATCCGTTTAAAAAACCCGTTAAAACTACCAAAAAATATTTCGAATCGAGAAGCAACACTAACTCAGGGAACGGCCGCCATTGCCGGAAGTCGAATGCACAATTCTTCATGCATTGAAGAGTGGTGTGAAAGGGTGCAAAATAATTAGTGTTTTTTTTTAGTTGACGTCATTAGAATATGTGTAAAAGTTTAGAGAGTTTTACGTCATCATTTGTGGTGACTTGTAGTTAGATTAAAGAGAAAATATTTTTTTTTAAATGTAAAGAAATGACTTTTAAATAAAAAAAAATGTCAGGTATATTCATTACACAGGAAAATTCATAAAACTATGTCTAAAATCTAAACACAATTACTGACAACTACATAATGCTGAAATCTAACATAAGTACTGATACATAATACGAAAATGCGCTAACACGTCCTGAGTTCCAATAGGGACCAGGCTTAACATGATTTTTTTTCCTTGCTCCCGTACCAACAAAACTACGAGCGGACATTGCTATACGCAATCTTGATTTGTCAGCCTCTCCTCTGGCATTGACGACTGCCATGCTTCTTTCTGTTACATGCACGCAATTATTGGGATATTGAAGGAGTTTTGAACTTTTAAAACTTTGTTTCGCTTTAACTACATCATTGTTTATCTAACCGCAGTTGACAGCAAGGAAACAGCGGAAGCTGAAGAAAGTAATCAACAAGATAACGACACTCCGGCAACTGATTCATCCGCAACACAAGGTACTGGACAAGTGACAAAAAATGAAGTTATGACGATTTTTTAAACATTTTGATTCCGAAATCTTCAGATTATTGCTTACGTTCACATGGCAAAAACTGTTGTTCTTTTATATATTTTTAAAAAAATATTTTTAAAGAGTTTTTGAATGGTTGAAATGAAATTAAAGAGACGAGTCATGGGAATACTGTGCTTTAAAATTGCAGCGGGCCTAAGGAAAGTGGTTGAAATGAGGGAAGAGGTAGGGATGTGGAATGTCTTCTAATGTGGAAAGTGGTTGTGATGTGGAAAGGGGTTGGGATATAGAAAGTGGTTGGGTTGTGGAAAGTGGTGGGGTGTGGAAAGTGGTTGGTATGTAGAAAGTGGTTGGGATGTGGAAATTTTTGGGATGCAGAAAGTGGTTGGGATGTGGAATGTGGTTGGGTTGTGGAAAGTGGTTAGGGTGCAGAAAGTGGTTGGGATGTGGAAAGTGGTTGGGGTGCAGAAAGTGGTTGGGATGTGGAAAGTCGTTGGGGTGCAGAAAGTGATTGGGATGTAGAAAGTGGTTGGAGTGTAGAAAGTGGTTGGGGTGTGGAAAGTGGTTGGGATGTAGAAAGTGGTTGGAATGTAGAAAGTGGTTGGGGAGTGGAAAGTGGTTGGGATGTGGAAAGTGGTTGGGATGCAGAAAATGGTTGGGATGTAGAAAGTGGTTGGGATGTAGAAAGTGGTTGGGGTGTATAAAAGTGGTTGGGATGTATAAAAGTGGTTGGGATGTTGACAGTGTTTGTGGTGTAGAAAGTGGTTGGGCTGGGAAAGTGGTTGGTATTTGGAAAGTGGTTCGGATGGGAAAGTGGTTGTGATTCTGGGATGATGAAAGTGTTTGTGGTGTAGAAAGTAGTTGGGATGGGAAAGTGGTTGTGATGTGGAAAGTGTTTGGGATGGGAAAGTGGTTGGGATATGGTAAGATAAAATAAAATAGCTTTAATTGTTTGTGCTTCGTCGGTTGGTCTCCTAGGCCCTGCTCGAGTGTTATAAAAATGTAGAGACAGGAAGATTTTTTCGAGGCAAAGGGAGAGATGAGACAGATGAGCTCAAAATTACGGAAATGAGTGAATTGAAGAGAAACATAAATCAAGAGATAAAGAAATAAGGAAAAAAATTATTAGACCTTAGACTGAGTATATAATCTGGTCTTGCTCGCTGTCTGTTCTACAAGCTGATCCTTTTACAAAGTAACGAAATGTCAAAGTTCACCTACCAGGGGCCAGACTTGGCTTGGTAGGAAGTCTATAAATTGACAATAGCATAAACTACCCAAAAATATAATTGAGGTGGCCAAATTTTATGTTGTAACTGTGTACACATCCCTGAAATTAAACTTGAAAACAAGCAAAGTAAAGCTCAAATATTTTGTTTTACCGTGGAGTTTTGATTTTTTTTTTTTTCTCAAATTGTGTTGGTTAATTTTTTTTTAAACTACAGAAATCACAATATATAAATAATAAATAACTTATTTATCATATTTCTATGTTGTGCCATAATGTTCTTGTTTCTTCCTTTGAGTTTGATTAAATCTGACAACTTTTAATTACATAAGATTTGGGTAAATATTAATAAAATAACGAATTATAAATCATGAAATGTTTTATTTGTTTAAAAAACGTTACCATGTGAGTTTTAATGTACTCAGATATTCTGAATCTTTTAAAAGAAATGTGTCATTGGCTGATTTCAGCACACAAATTATTTTGATTTATTCAACATTTTTTCTTCACACAGAGGCACCAGAGGCCGAGAGCCAGTAGTCAGCAAATGATTCACACTTAAGGTTAGCACCTTTAATCCAATATTTGTAACTTTTATCACTGGCTAACGGCGGCCCCGTTTCCCAACANTATTTATCTATCTATCTATCTATCATTTTCCTATTGAAATATCTACAGGATATTTTTTTTTATGTTTGAAAAAATTCACTTGGAGACTTTGATAATAAACATTTTAAAAATTGTGCACTCCAAAGAATTGATATAAAAGATTAAATAATGAATGCTAGAATTTTTTTTAATTACGTAAATTATATTAATGTAGTAAGGCTATTTTCTGAAGCTCGGTTAGTTTTAAATCTTTTCTTTATTTTTATATATTATTACTATTAATTCTTTATCTCCATTGATTGTGAAATTCCTTATAACAATCGTCATTTCTGCAAATTATAAAACATTGATTATTTTATTAAGTCGAAAAATCGCAAATAATACGTAGACGCTACTGACTTGATGTTTTAACATTGTTTCTACAAATTCATCATCAATTTAAAACCTTTTCTTTTATCTCCAGCCTCACCAAATGACAAATGGATGTTTGAGGACACAACTTGACAAGTTGTATTGCGGAATGCATTTTGTACACAAAAAAAAACTTTCGGAATTAGTTGCCTATCATTTCAATTGAATAAAAATAATTTACCTTATCTTATTTGTTTGATGTCAAGTATGTGACTAGATCTAGACATAAATATTCAAACATTTCTGATGTGAGCCAAATCTCACTTACTTAGTACTCGCACTCGCAACTTATCTTAGATATACAGACGCTCCTTCCATGCAGAAGATAATTGCGTCCACAGACCATGAGAGATGATATGTTGGCAAGTGATGCAGCGGTCACAGGCCACAGGGGTTCCACGCATTACCCCAGCCGCCTAACTATTGTCTAGTTGGGTACCCATTCAGAGCTGGGTGACTCGGGGACTCCTCAGGTCGGGAACGAATCCTCACCTTCGTGTGGATTCGAACTCGTGACCATCGGTACAGCAGTCGAGCGCGCTACCCCTCGACCACCGCGTCCCACTAGTAATGTCTTTGACATATCTAATGTTAATTTTGTACTCATATTTTTTAAATCACATTGAGATTTTAATATAGAAAGTAGTTAGAAATCTAGCAATGCAGTGGAACGGAAAGTGATGGGAAACAATATATTGTGTTGTTGTTTTTTAATTGGGTTATTACTTTATATTAATGCAAGTACAGCCTGTAAAACAAATAAACGATATTATTTTTATAAGCAATAATTAAATGAATTAATCGAGTTGGAACTATAAATACACAAGAGTGATATTTTTTTTAAATTATTTAAAATATAAAAAATTAAATTTTAAACGACTCATGACATTAAAAGTGTTTAAGTTTAAATATTTGTTTTTAAAAATTGACTTGCCAAAACCAAATTATTCATTATTCGGAAAGTATCCCTGGCAAACCGGTGTAACAGGCCAGATAAAGTAACTACACCCTTGTCCATAACATACTCCGGGGGTTAAAGAAGCCTATGCCAAAATATACCCCTCCCCTCCCCTCTCCTGTTTTGGGGGATTTTCCTCGCCATTTTATATCCAGGATGCGGCGAAGCCGTCTGAGGTGGAATCCATTGAGCCTTATTTCGTGCCTGATGCATGTGGTCCAAGACACGCATCCATAGAGGAATTTACTCAATATGCAGTCCCGGTATACTTGCAATTTTAAAATTGCTGCCAGTTAAGCGTCAGACCAGACTCCTTTATTCAGTCTGGCCATTAAATTTTAGCCTTTCCTATACAACCGTTTATCTCATCCTCTATTGAAAGCGTGCTCGCAATGTTCGATTACAGTTATGTAAGACTGTCAACAACATCCAGGTCACAATACACAATCGTCAATGGGGACGGTGGGAAGGGATTCAGCGTTCTGTGCCAAAATATTAATTTTATTTTTAAAATAATGTTGCATATGATGGACGCATACGAGATCTAGAAAACTGCGGCATAAATTTAAAACGAAAGAGGAAGGAAACTGCTACGTCAGGTTAGATAAAATTGTGACCGGAACACGATGACAGTCACATCCTCTTCACGGATGAAGTTATTCAAGATATGAACAATGACATTACCAAACATCTGTAGGACTACTTGAACCAAATTGTGGAGGAATATATAAACATTTCTTGCATCTCTCCTGATGGAGTCTGAATGAAGGGGCAGTTCATAAATGACGTCACGCGATTTTGTACCCCCCCCCCCCAAAAAAAACAAAAAAACAACAACAACAAAACGTATATTCTAATTGAAAATAAGCATGTTTCATTTTTTAAAAAAATTCAAATATGTAAGTCTGTAATATATTTAATATCGTGATTAGGGGTGTACCGGATTATAATGTTTTTAATCCAGCCGGAGCCAGATTCTGACAGATTTTTAAAGTGAAATCTCGGCCGTAGCCGAAACTAGAGTCGGATCTGCAAAATTTACCGGATCTTGGAGTTGCCAGAGCCGTTAAAAATAATTTAGCGGCTCTACTGGCCAGCCGGATTTGGCAAGATTTATGAAGTGAAATTCTGCCAAAGTTGGATTTTAAAAATGGCCGGATCCAATTTTTCAGAGTCACGCGTGGCATAGGTTCGCCATCACTGGCCTATCACGTCCTAGGCAGGTAAAGTTGTGTGATATGTGTAATACTATCTCAATGGATTCTGGACTCTCATCTAGTGTATCCGTTTGGATGAGTCCAAACAAAATGGGATCTTTAATACAGGCCCGGATAAAGCCTGGTATATCATAATATCAGCTAATAATTATAATTATAATAATAATCATAAACGGAGTGGTTATCCCCAGAATTCTGCGAATAACGGTGAACGTTATCCCTAGAATTCTTTGGCTTTTCGGACCACGTCCTGATACTTTAAAAAGCACTAATTCCATCGCGTCTCCTTCATATATGTGTGTATTGTATGTCCATTGAAAAAGGCCATTTGCCGAAACGTTCGCTGTTTTGTTACGTCCTGCCAGGCTCACCCTTACCCTGATTACGTCTTTCCATTCACTATATTGAAGCACTACTACTTACTAATAATAGTAAATGAAAACAGGTAAACTGGGTATGAGTTAGCCTGACAGAACGTAACAAAACAGCGAAGTTTCGGTAAAGAGCCTTCCTCGCCGAACAAACAATACACAAATAAAACGAATATAAAGAAATGAAAAATAAAAACTTAGCTGCGGTGAAATCCAAAGAGTCAATGGGAGTTTAAAGCCTTTCATTGACTCTTTGGATTTCATCGCAGAGCAGTTTTCTATGGATAACGCAGAATTCTGGGGATAACGTGGAAAATTGTTCACATGATTCTGGGGGTATCGTTCAACGTTATTCACAGAATTCTGGGGATGAGGCCATCCAATGCCCAATAATAAAACTGAAAAACAGAATAGCCAATTGGGCAGCACACACAAATATTAACTTCGAAGAAAAATATATATTCAATTGTAACAATGGCGCTGTGAACGACTTAATTCATACAATTATTTAAAATAGTAGTTGTATTGGATCAAAAATATATTTTATTTTTGAATTACTTTTACTATTGAAGTAAGTTGAGGATTTTTAAATTTTGTAAAATGTCCCAAATCATAAATGTTTCAATGTAAGGGTTATCGATGTCAATATTATTGAATATATTAAGTAATTTAAAAGTTTAAATGCGAAATATATCCGAATAGAACTTTTATGTTCTTTTTAAAAGTAAAAAGCTTCCTAAATGTCCTAATTAATCAAATTTCTAGGACTTCTCAAGAGATTTTCGGGAACCCTTTAATTTTAAAGTTAACAAGTTTACAATTCAAATGATATTTTAATTGTTGCAGTCATAGGTAACTATTGAGTGACTAATACCAAGCGGAGATTTAATTTTTAGGTTGAAAATTTCAATTAAAATAGAATTACTAATAATTAATAAAATAATTAATAATAATGACATAACTTAACTAACTGCAGTACACTGTACTGTATGAATGAGACTAGTGGCATTGGGCGTGGGAGTTTTAGGCACTGGCAGTGTTCAAAATAAAGCAGCCCCACCCTACAGACCAGTTACAGAATCAGAGGGGACAGAGTACAACAAAGTTTGTTTTTTGATGTACCTGGCCTGGTGGTTTCGAGCTGAGGATGAGAATTTAATTTTTAAAAATTTAAATAAAAAAACATGGAAAGGCATTCATTTTGTCACTTTTTTAATATATTTTGATTAATTTTAATCACGCCCTGGTGATAGTGATAGCATAGGACCAAAAACAATATGTTTTGATTCTATTTAATTTGATGTCTATGTTTACTTTAGACTTTAGCTTAGTATAACGGAAATCACATGGTTAGGTGAAGGTGTCACACTAAATTCTAGAAGACTATTGTAGTTATATTGGCATTCAAAAGTAATTCTTTGAAAAAAATTGGCCTAAAATTGATATTATTATTAAAGTAATAAATTAATTAAATTGATTGAAAACATGGATAAATTGCTAATAAAGAGAACAACCAAACATAAGGACAAATGAAAATGAAAGTCCGGAGGGAAAAAAATGAGATGAATTGCCATATGGGGGTATGATGAAGAATATTTGCACTTTTGGTTTATATGTGTCATTGTAAATGATCAACCCAAATCAGAGTGTGTAAAGTGTCCGCTTGTGGCTTGCTGTTCTTTGTTACTTGAAGAGCTGAATAAATTTAATTCATCTCTGCAAGGCAAGCAGACACATTTAATTACTCTCAGTGACGAAGTGTCTACTTTTACGAAAAAGTTTGATCTTTGTAAAAAAAAGATTATTTAAGGGTAACTTTGACATGGTTGATCAATTATACGAATTTACCGATAAACCAGAAAATGCTGAAAGCAATAATTGATGATAAATTTTATTTCTGATGATATTCAATTACCGCAGGATCAATTGAACTTGTACTTTAGTGATTTGAATGTTCATAGTTTTTCGTATCTTTCCAGTCCGTTTCTTGCACACATTGACTCATTAAAATACCAACTTTGAATTTAAACGAATTCATTGAACTGACGAGTGATACTACTTTGAATATGTTGCATCAGAAATTTTGGAGTTCTCAGAACTGTATCACAAATCTTTTTAAATACTTATACCCTTTGCAACATCATATCTTTGTGATTGTGGATTTTCAGCATTTTGTAATCAAAACAAAACATCGGACTTGAAGTTAAAGAATAACTACAATTTATTGAGTATTTCAAGAAGTACTCCTTGTTAAGATATTCTGTGATCAAATGTACAAGCTCAAGACTCGCACTAAATAAATACATTTTATTATGAATGACATTTGTTAATTAAGAATAGAAAGATAATACAATCTGTTTCTTTTCAATTTGGTTTTGAGGCATGCAAATCGTAGCTTTTTATTATAATTTTACTAACATGTATGCTAGTAACATACAAATTATATTTATATAAATACATTTCCAGCACGGCGGTAGCAAAATTTTCAGTAGTGGTCTGCGACAAAGACATACTTTTTTGAAGTGGTCAGTGAATCTCAAAAGGTTGAGAACCACTGCCATAGTGTATAGCTGCATATTAATAGTATAATTGGTAACCCTGTACTTTTTACTTGTATATTATTTCATAGCGAAATTTAATTTTCTCATAACTTACGTTTTTAATTTATTAAATGCATTATTATATGTTGTATGTTAGCTATTTCAGCGCTAATTTTTAAGTCTTATTAATTTTTAAGGCCAAAAATAATTCCAACTCCAATTTAAGGAAAATAAGTGATTTCCTTGAAATCAACGGAAATAATTGTTGCCCTTTTGCTATGAATCTTGAATTGCTGGCACATTTTTGACAACACCTCATGTTGGTTGCACAATTAAAAACAATGTCTTAGAACTTTTATACTCATAACTTATTTATAATAATGTAGAGTAAGTGTAAAAAAAATCAGTCTTATTTATTATTTCTATTTAAGAATTAAGATGGATCATTTGTCAAAATTGTGTTGTCAAGAATATTTTTAATAATGCTTTTTTTTATGTGTGACCATTAGTACAACACCTAACAATATTATTTACTACTTATAAAATAGCATAATCAATCTTTAAAAGTTTTTAGAAATTGATAATTTGCAAGCTTGCAGATTCTTTCATAAACATTTCATGTCACTCTGATGACTATCATGACAAAAAAAAATTATATTACTAAGTGTGCTTATAGAGTAACTTTTTAGCCCCTTCTGGTTTTAACTGCAAAAAAAATAAGGACAGCTGTTACAATAAGCAGTTTAAATGTTAAAGTTAACCAGAACACCCACAACCACATGCACAAATTCTCTAGGGCCATAAACAGTATCTGTTACTATCACAGGGATTAATTTCATATTTAAGCAATGGGGGTGGATTTAGATTTAGCTTTGGTAAGAACTCTTTTTTTCTTTCTTTTTTTTTTTTTTGGGGGGGGGTAGACCTCTATTATATTAATATTGGCATCCTTACGTCTCACAAGACAATGGTGCATCACCAATGGGTTGGGTTACATTTCCTCGTGTGGCTATGCAGTCCTATCCTTGAGTGATAGTCTTTACAACAGCTTTTTCACATTTTGCACTCAAGTTCTGTGCTTCCCCATGTTTCTGCTGTTCTCCTAGCTCTTCTGCCATCCTTCTTCTCGGCTACTATGATGCCCTCTTTTACAGCTGTGCGCCACGTAGATCGGCCTTCTGCCGTACACTGCCAGTTGCTTGAGTGTATTCTGGCTGCTTTCATGTCCCTTTGGCAGATGTCTTTAAAACGCATACATGGGCAATCTGTCTTCCTCTTTCCAGATGCCAGTTCTCCATATAGGAGGTTCTTGGCGATGCGGCCAGGTCTCATTCTTCTTACTTGTCCTATCCATCTTAAGAGTCTTTCATTAAGGATTGAGAACATGCTTTGGGTATTGGCGTGCATCAGGACCTCACTATTTGTCACTTTATCTTGCCATTTAATGTCAAGGATACAACGCAGGCACCTCAACTGGACCTCAATTACTGTTGTTTAAAGTACAGTCGAAACCGCTTAAGTCGACGGCGTTGGGGTATGAAAAATGGCATCGACATAACCGATGATCGAGTTAGAGCGAAAACCAATATGGCGGCAAAATATTAACATGCGCTTGAAATTTCTTTATGTACGTGTTGTGCGTTAATTAGTGATGGGACGATTAATCAGAATCGTATCGGAATATCGGGACCCTATTTCTTCACTCTTTCTTAAGGTTGTTAAGACCGTTCGTTTTTAAAGACCGTTTAAGTTTCAATATAACGCCGTTTTGCGGTGATTCCCAGATTGAGCTTACAATTACAAGCTACACAAATAAGTAACCTACACATCCCCTCTTCTGGACTCGGAATGGTCTATCGTGACCTATATATGACTCATGACAAAGCGAACTCTTCTCTTATATAAACGTACACATACTCCTTTTGAACTTTCAACTTTGACATATTTTAATTAATTCTAACCAATAGTTAAATGGCTTTTGCACACGGCCACTTCTTATGAATGAAACAATGAGAACAAAGCAGTAGTACAGTACATGTAATAGTCAAAATGAGGTTGAAGGATGAATGGTTGCCAATGACAACAAGTCTGCACACGGTACATTTTATTATTCCATTATTCCATACGATCAATGGACTTCCTTCGGTAACTTGATGCTAATAGGACTAACCAACAACAATGGTGTGGGAGATTGAGAGTGGGGGTGGGAAAACTGTCTGTAGTCTGTTATATTATATATTTTAAAATCTGGGGAGCCTTGTTTACAGTAAGCAGCCTATGATTTTGGTATCGTCCCATCAATAGCGTTTGTTACTCGTGTTTTTGTGAACCATTGAAACACGGCTTCGTCGACATCTTTGCGCTCAGCCACTCTAAGTCTTTTTCTTGCTGGATCAAAGACATTTGCTTTATCGCGTCGGCCTTCTTTTTCCATCCTGAAATGGTGTTTGCTGGAATGCCATGCTGACGACTAAGGTCTACCGTTTTTTTTTCCTTTTTCTAGCTGCAGTATGATATCATACTTTTTCTCTAATGACTGATTTTCCAGTTTTCTCTTACCTCCTCCAGACATTTTTAGAATGAAAAATAAAACAACAGAATAGCTACAGGATGTTATCTTTTAGACAAGATCAACAAGAGTGCGTGAACTGTTATTGAACGATCAATTTTATTGGTTAGCTAGCATAAACGTAACCAATCGTAAAACTTTTTATAAGACGCGCGAAAATACGGAAGTGAGATGGTGAGTGGCAACGATAAGTAACATTTTCAAAAGCTGGCGATTTAAGTTAGCAACACAGGTCTCAACGCAAGTGGGCTGTGACGTCACCAGCA
>MUZC01004032.1:342458-401619 GCA_002072015.1 Radix auricularia | reverse complement strand
GCCGTGTGCAAAAGCCATTTAACTATTGGTTAGAATTAATTAAAATATGTCAAAGTTGAAGGTTCAAAAGTTCAAAAGGAGTACCTAATTTATTTGTGTACGTTTATATAGAGAAGAGTTCGCTTTGTCATGAGTCATATATAGGTCACGATAGACCATTCTGAGTCCATTGTAAGACCCAAAGAAGATGATTAGGAAGAGAATGGTTCGGGGACAATGAGGGGATGTGTAGGTTACTTATTTGTGTAGCTTGAAAATCATGCAAGTGGCTTCGAAGCACAGTATCAGTATCGCTCAATCTGGGAATCACCGCAAAACGGGGTTATATTTAAACTTAAACGGTCTTTAAAAACGAACGGTCTTAACAATCTTAAGAAAGAGTGAAGAAATAGGGTCCCGATATTCCGATACGATTCTGATTAATCGTCCCATCACTAATTAACGCACAACACGTACATAAAGAAATTTCAAGCGCATGTTAATATTTTGCCGCCATATTGGTTTTCGCTTTAACTCGATCATCGGTTATGTCGATGCCATTTTTCATACGCCGTCGACTTAAGCGGTTTCGACTGTATATAATTTACCGTCTTATCACACTTGTTGTATGCATTTAAAAAATTCAAACTGTTACGGAATTTTTGGATAAAAAAGCCATAACTTGTCAAACATTTTTAGATACATAATGCAATATCATCAGCCATCTCACACCACAAATCAATATGCTAAATTTTTCATTTCATCACATAATTCATGTTTATGTTTGCTTTACCGATGCTCCACTGTTATCTACCTATGTTTCACCTTTTACAAAAAAAAGTTCAAATACTAATGGTATTATTAATTATCTTCTGTTTGCTTGAATGTTTAGTAAGGTCTTAATGCTTTCAGCACTGCAAGGTCCCAAGGATTTAGGGGTTGTAATTTTAAAAGTTAAACCAGACATGCCTGGATTTTTTTTCTTGAAATCAAATTATAATTATGAGTAATTGAAGATTTCTCTTTTAATTGATTCTGTAGTCTTTTAAGGTGTTTTTTGACACCCAGATAAATGATCACCTGAATAAAACACATTCAACATTTTTTTAATACAAATTAAGCTTCAATAAAAATGCATATTTTCTATTACACAATTTTAAGTTATATTTTTTTTTAATTCCTTAATGCATTATTTAAATATTGAGTTATACAAGATGGATTATCTCTTTTTGACATTTTATTCTTCATTTTCAGCCATAAACACTTGATTATGATTGTTGATCAAGGATAGACCAAGGGACAGATGATTCAGTGTTTCTAAGACCTTCTGTTCTGATTTGAGAAAAAGATAATTTTTGAATAGTAATTGTCTAACAGAATAAAATATTCTTGAGTCAAAATTGTTACATAACTTTTAAAAGTTTTAATTTAGTACAACAGTCTTCTGACTGTTGCTGCTGTGTATGTTCTTCAGTACAAAATTGTAACCACATGGCATAGCATAAAATATATATTTAGAGTATAAAAGTAAACTTGTATGCAAATTTCACTAAGTTGTTGCTGACTGTTACAACATCCTATCATGCATTTAACAGGCCATTAGTGACAACCAATCCAATATTATATATTAAATTACATGATGATAATTGATTTTTAAGCAGGCAAGGAAGCAATATTTTTTAAATTTAAATGTCAATGATATTTGCCTGAAACATCTGGTGGAATGTTAGAAATAAGTTGAATAAGCCTTACCAGTTCAGATCTCAAAAACATAAGCAGCACCGCTTATGTAGTAATTGATTGATAATCTCTCTAAGGTGTATGTTGATGTCTTATGAATTTTATTTCCCAATTATTAAAATAAAAATAGTTCTCATCTTTGGTTTATTAAGTCAGGTAGTAGTATATTTTCATTTTACTCTATCTCATTGTCTTTGATAAATAACTATTTTCATATTAATATGGTGTTTTTAGCACTTTTTTTCAGTATTTGTTTGTAAAATAAAGAATTATGCTAAATTTCTATAATTTACCCTTTTTAAAATGTATATTGTTAATTAAAGCTATTTGTGAAATGGAGATTACCCTTTGCATACATTTCGGATATGTTTTATTGTAAGGCAGTGTTGATGATGATATCCTGGTGAGACCAAATTATGGCACTTCTTTTTTTTTTTTTTTTAAATACTATTACTTTTGAAAAATTCTGCATGACAAGTTTTTTGGTGTTTTTTTGTGTCTGGTAATTGAGTGATTAATTTTACATCATTAATTTGTTTGGGTTTTTTTTAAAGCCCACTTTTTCATATTAAAGTAGGTTACTGCTTTGACCTTAAATCATTAACACTGTCTTGTCATTTTTATGCCCTTGCAGATAAGTTTAAAGTCCATTCAACATCAACTGTTGGACAGGAGATAATATTTTAGCATTGTCCTATTATAATGGCTGGAATCAACCAATTTGTTGTTGGCATAGCTGAGAATCCATCCATTGCTTTATGTATATGTCTTGCTGGACTGTATGCTGCTTACTATATCTTTTATGTTGTAAAGGTAAGTGCTCACAAATAAGTTTTTCTTTCTAATTTGATACATTTGGCTTCTATCTTTTTCAATATAATTATTCATGTATTGCAGTAATATTTTTAAAAAATAATATAGTGTTATTTATAAGAAAAAATTGGTTGTAGTATAAAGATGAAATTAAAATAAATATAAATTTACTCAGATTCTGAAAATAAAATATTTGAAAAATAAATCAAATTTATAACTGTAGTTAGTTCATTGTTGTCATAGTGCTTATTCTTTTTTTTTTTAACAAGATGGGAAAAATGTAAAAGCTTAACGATAACTTGAACTGTATGATCTCATCACATTTTTTTTATCAGATAAAGATAAAATAGGTTATTTTAAGGTTAAAGCAGATAAAATATTTCTTTTATTTTTTTGTCGGTACAATAATTTCAAACTTGTCCCTACTTAAAAAATTGTATGCAGTACTGAAATAAATATGTAATCAATAGATTATGGGGCATTTAGGAAATGTTGGGTTTATTTTGGAAATCCTTAACAACCAACCATTCTCCCTAAAAATTTGTGTGTTCTATTGTTTTTTTAAAATAAATTTAAAAAGGGTGTGGGGTGGGGGTTATGAAGTGGCAGTATTTGACATAAGTTTGTTGCATGTATTTAGAGTTCAGCTATTTCCAAACAAATTTTTTAACCATTTTGCAAATAGTATAATATTGAATTATTCAAATAAAAATGTTAGGGCTGCGAAAAATTAATGATTAATTAATCAATCGATCTTTAAAAATTTTAATCGAATAAAATTAATTTGATTTTACTAAAATTCTATTAAAATTTAAGAAAATATTCCTTTTTTTTTCCTCCAATTTATTAATACTTTATATCTCTATTTACTTACATACTTTTCACTCGTATTATTATTTATTTAGACGTGAATGCGTAAACAAAAAGGTTTTTCTCCCTTATTTCTTGCATAGCAGAACAAATTTGCTGTGTTACCTCACAAATTGGGAGCCAAGGAATTACTGCGACTTAACCGATTTTGTGAAATAATGAATCATGACTTAACGGGGTCTACTTATGCGTTATAAAAAATATAATAAATTGAAATTAATCCAATAATCTATTTAAAAATTTTCCCGACTAATCAAACAACTTTTTTTTAATGATTGAATGGCTACTAGGGCATGTTAGTGTTCTCAATTGGCTACATAATCAATCAGATGTTTAAATATTTGATTTTAAAGAAATTATAGTTTATTATTAATAATAAGACTATTTACAAATATATTTAAATACTTAAATTATGTAGAATTTAAAGCTGAACATTAAAAAGTAATGGGTCTTGGGTGTCGTATAAGAAAACTAAAATTATTTTAAGTTATATTTTTTTTAAATTCCTTAATGCATTATTTAAATATTGAGTTATACAAGATGGATTATCTCTTTTTGACAAAATTTTATTCTTTATTTTCACAGAAACCGGTTATAGCCTGTGGTGATAAAAAACTCCGACATTTTATTGACAAGTATTGTCCCATTTCAAGAGAGAAATTTTGGCCAACATGGTGGTGCTTTGAGGGTAGAGCACACACAATCCTCCGAGCTCTTATTCAGTCAAGTCCTCATGTAGATTATTCAAGGTTGTTTTTAAATACTTCATTGATACTTTTTATATTCTAATCACTAAAACTTAAAATTGATACATTTTTAAAAAACCTTAAACCTCTTTCTTTTGTCATGATTCTATTAAGATTGCTCTTAAGTGAAAGACAATTTCATCTTTATATTCCTCAATTTCCAAACTATATTGTTTATTTTTTCCAAATCATTTTTAATATTTTTTTACTGCCTCTTCTTAAATTATGTTACTATAGTGAATACTTAATGACAGCAGATGGAGGAGAAATTAAGTTGGACTGGGATGAAAGTGACGACCACAGCAACTTTCCAAAAGCAACCAGACCTACCATACTTATGTTGCCAGGACTCACAGGTTGTTTTTTTTAATAATCCTAACACTGATATATAGACAACTGAGAACCAAGACTTTTGCTGATACAAAAATTTCAACATTTTATAAATGATAATCTAATCTGAAAGGGCTCAAATTGAAGAGAAAATCATGAGTTCACTGCATCTAAGTTATCCTTGAACCAATTCACATTAGAAAAATATAATTTTTGGCCTCTACTGTTTCATTTTGGTTAAATAAAACAACAACCTCAAAACTCAAATTACTTACCAACAAAAAGACAGGCAAAATTTTTTTTTTAATTATCTAAAAATGACAAACATATTTAATTGAATGAGTTACACCCTAAGGCATAAATTAAAATAAAAGATGAAAAAATGTATTAACATTTCTGCTAAAACCATTTTCTCTTATGTCTGGTAACACTTTCATTTCTGTCAAGAAATCTAATTTTGCTTTTGTAATTTTGTTTGGTTGTAGGCAGTAGTAAAGAAAACTACATTCTCCACATGGTCCATGATGCCAGAGAAATGGGATACAGAAGTGTAGTCTTCAATAACAGGGGGACTGGAGACACAAAGCTCAAGGTAGTAGGAGTTTCTATTTTTGTTCCTACAGGCTGTACGTATCTATGCAATAAATGGCAACTTTTTTTTGACTTGTCTCTCCTCCCCCACCTCTTTGTTGCACATATACTGTTTGGACAGTTTCCCCACTCCCAGCCTACACGCAAAAACAACAAGTTATGAGTTTTCACAGAACATTGTTCTGAGTGGTTCCAGGAATTCACAGCACATCTCCCTGGGCTGCAAGTTGACATGGCCAGAGCCCACTCATATTGGTATACAGAGAGCAGCCACTTTGGGTGCAATCATAATCTTTAGATATTGAATTTAACAAGAAAATCTCATAGAGTTCACAAAGACAAAGGAAATGAAACTCAAAATATTTCTGATTGGAGTGGGTGTAAGGAGTAGGGTCAAATTATTTTTCTAAAAGAGTTGTTTCTATTCATCCCATGATTGTTGTCAAATAGTACAAAATTTTCAAAAGCATTGTACTTGACTCATGCACCTAAACTTTTTATGGAGTTCCTTAGCACAACAAAAATTAAGCTAATAAAAATCAATGTGCTAAAAGGTTTTTGCACAGAAAAGTTTTGAAGGTGTAGGATCAAGGGCCAAATCAACTAAAATCAATAACTTGATAATTGGGAATGTCTGCTTTACGCACAATTTAAATTATGATTTATATTTATGATACATTCAGATTGTACTTTCTCATTATATATATTGAATTAGAAAGCAGTTTTTTTTCTCTAGATTTATTTCAAGCTGCAGTATTAATTTAAATACCAAAACAAAATTAATCCCAAAAATAACATGTAGTTCTTACTTCCAATTTTATTTTTATTTAAAAATGTATTTAAAATTAATTTTTTAATTTCCATTAACTATCACTCATTTAAAATGTTATTTAAATTAAATCTCATGATAATTTTACAAATTTTTTGTAGTCTTGTTTGTTAAAAATTCTTTTAAATTCAACTTTAAAAAAAATTTTACACAGGCAAGAAAATAATGTCAATAAACCTTAAAATATTCCTTTTGTTAAAAGTTAACAATATGTGCTGAATTTTTCAACTGCATGTTCAAATTTTCTAAACTTTTTATTGAAATGATATAAAAGACTTTCTTTAAAAACTATTTTCTGTGGATACAGACACCAAGAACATATTGTGCTTCTAACATTGAGGACACAGAATTTGTTATTGAACACATCAAAAACAAATATCCTGATGCTCCTCTAATGGGAGTCGGAGTATCTCTTGGGGGGTAAGGATATGTCAAATATTTATTTAGAAATTATAATTTATGACTTTGAAAGGATATATCTGATGAATGACTTTAAAAGGAAATAAATGCAAAATTTACAAAATATTTAATGAAAAACTAGTGAAAATTGGTTTTGAAAGTACCTTTATGGTGTGAAGCATTGGTGATAAACTGCAGTCTTCGACTAGGTATGATTTTAAAATTACAATGTGGCAAAGATATTTTAGATATTCACAAATTTTATTTTAAAAATTATATCATTCAATTTGAAATAAACAGTTTGGCCTCTAATTCATATTCTTTTGAAAGCTTGAGGTCAGTAGCAGTACCTTGGCAACCTACTCCATCTTATTGTCAGGGCCATATGACACTTTTAGCACTTTTCAGAAGATCTACTGTTTCAGGACAAGGCTGGAGCGCTGGCAGATTGACTTCAATTTATTGAAGCTTTTTCAAGTGTGTGGCACCCTGATAACTTCTTGATGGCCAGTAGCATTCATTTAGTACCAGAATTCTAGAAACACAAGTGGCCAGGGTCTTCAGATTTGTCTTTTATTTCAGCCTTATTTTTTGGGTGGTCACTTTAACAAGATCCCATTAGTCATTGTGCTTTGAGCCATTTCAAAGTAGTTTCTCTAATAAAGCGTTTAATGGGATAAACAAAGATAGCTTAATATTACTTAGGATGCAATATGGAAATATGAAATAACAAGCAATTGAGTTGCCCTGATATAAAATATTTTGAAAATCTTTAACTAGCTCTTAATTTACAAGCAGGGCAAGTTGAAATATTGATTTTATGTCAATAACTGCTATCAACTATCTTAATAAATATTTTTAAAAATTGTTAATTACATTTGTAGATTTTCAGACCTTTGAAATGAACAAATTATTTCTTTCTGTCTCTGCTTACCAATTTTTTTATTCATTAATATATTTTGTATTTTTAAAAATTTAAATATAATAATCTATCTGTGAGTTATAAGTAACGCATGGTTACCGTACCATAATAATATATCGATGAGTCTGGGGTAAACTTTCCTGAAACACCTAAATAAGAACAAGTTAGAGTTGTAGAGGTTTTGATGATGTCACTTGTAAATCATCTCACTAAGTCCTCTGACCTATGGCGGATTAAGGGGGGGGGCTGAACGGGCTAAAGCCACGGGCCCCCGACGGTTTAGGGGCCCCCAAACTTTTTATATTTTATAATAAAAGTGTACAAAAGTTTGCACGAACCCTTGAAAATATAATAAATTAATTAATACTATCTATACAACTTATCGCGTTCAGACATGATAGTATTGATAAAGTACCTAATAATCGAAAAACTTTAATTGATTCAGTTCGCATTATATAAAATATAGTTTATATTTTTAAAATCTCCCATTTTTGAGAAGTTCCGCTGGCCGTGTGGGTATAGTACATGCTCGTGGGGCTACCGGTGTCGGGTTCCATTCCCAGCAAGGGCATACATTTTTTTCTTTTCACACTCAATTATAACTACCGCGAACACATCAAACAGTTATTTCTTCGTGTTAGTTTTTTTTTTTTCATTATTAAAATTTAGTTACAGTCTTATATTAGCTGTTAACAATCATTTTATTTTAAGAATGCTGGCTGGATAGGGCCCCCGTTTGTTTGCAGCCCAGGGCCCCGTGCAGTCTTAATCCGCCCCTGCTTCTGACTATGACTAGAGTACCCCCTACTCCCACCCACTCTCCCCTCTTTGACATAAAAAATCATGCAGATAACCTTGGTTTTTAAAAATTAAGTGCTAACATTACTTGATTGTTGCAATGACATGTTCTTGTACAAAAATTATTATTTCTGTTTGAGCTTTTTAATCCAGATTTGTTATTTTCTGCTTTATAGAGCAATCGTATTCAACTATTTAGCAAGATTAGGCGATGCCAGTAAATTAATTGCGGGTATAGTTTTCTCCCCTGCATATGACTTCAAGCAGTCCACAGTAACTTTGGAACAACCTTTAAATTATTGGATTTTTAACAGACGTCTAGCATTCAATCTTTGTGAGATGTTCAGAAAGTGAGTTTTGTTGCGGTATGAATATGTTGCTTTTTTTCTGTTCAAGACAATATCTTTAAATCAGTATGAAAGGTTTTGGTAACAGAAAAATTTCACTAAGTCAACTTTCACAAAAAAAAGCTTGTGATTTATCTCTTTAAGATTACAAATTCCATTTTTAAGAAACATGACATAAATAATGAGTCAGAGCCTGTATAACAGGTTTCAAGGATATAAAAAAACTGTCTACAGGTTATGTAGGTTTCCATTGCAAGTCTCATTAAAACAGAACTAAGCAACTACATACCATTTTCTAATTTTAACCCTTAACCAAGAAAAGCTCTTTCAAAATCTATAAAATACTTAGCTAGATTTTCATTGCCTAAACCATTCATACTGATTTTTTGGCTTCTGTATTTGGTAATAATCTGTAATTTATGTAGTGGCTTTTTTTAACTTGTTCTTTGCAGTATGATACTGTTCAACTATATGGCACAAACTGGGGAGTCTGCTCGCCTCATTGCTGCCATGAGCATATCTGTGGGTTGGGATGTTTTTGCCACAGGCGACTCTATGATTAAACCTGTAAACCATTATCTTTTCAACAAAACTTTGGCCAAATCCCTCTGTTATTTAGTAGAGAAGTGAGTGCCTGATTTTGCTTGATATCAGGTTTTCTGATTGCCGATTTCCTCATAATTTTTATGCACATCAATTTTTTTTAAATTTCCACTTGGTAGCAAGCATGCTATATTTGGAAGGAGTATTGCATTATAGCTTGTGAATGCATCCAAGTCTAAAGAAAATAATCAAGATTTAATTGTGCCTTTTTTTAAAAAAAGATTATTATAAACATTAATTTATTTTATCTCTAAAATCTATTTTCATTTTGAAATTGAAAAGAAATTTCTTTTTGAAATCCAATGGCCATGTGTATTATTCTACTGCTTATGGATTTTACAATATATCTATTAAGATGTTCTTATTTCTGTTTGCTCTTCCCAATAAGTTTGGCTTTGTTGTAAAATTATGTGTGTGTTTCCTTTGTATATAAATTTTATTTTGGTACCAAGACAAGCCTAAGCTAATCATTTAACAGCTTAATAAATCCCCAAGTTTTGAAATTATTTATATTTTAAAAAAGGGTAAAGAAATTATTTAATGGCGTTTAAAGTTACCACAAATGAATGCTATAAAGAAAATATTTGCATAAGATATTTTTTATTTTATATGGTAAAATTTATATCCTGATTCTTTTTATTATTTTTGAATGTTTGATCAGCTTTGCTTTTTTTTTTTTTAAAGCCTGCTTTTAACACCTGTAACAATTGGAACAAACCTCTTCTAGTTTATTTAAGTACAATAGTTGTATCCCTCTAAACAATTTGAAACACCATTTCAATATGCAAACAACTTTGTTCCTTACTTTTATGTAGTAGTTATTCTTTATGCATTATTAGTCTTCATTTCGCTTAATAAAAATTCTTGTTAGTAGTCAATCAGTAAATTAGTTAGTTTAAAAAAATAATTTTTTAAATTCATGCTATTAATTTGCCGCTTGTTGGAGCACAATTTCTCTTTAAATTTCCTCCTAATCAAAAGTGAACAATTTTAAATAACTTGGAAAAAGTAGTTTTTTTTTTTTTTTTTGCATAATCCATATTTTTTTTTAAATAATTTATTCCACAAATGATTAAGTATTTATTTCAATATATGAAGTTAAATTATAAATTTGGACTTTTAAATTTCTTTCCTATTTACTACTTTCTGAAAAATACTACTATTTTAGACATATTAGACACTTTCTTTAAAGAAAAGAAAAAAAATGATCCAAAAGAAGTCTCATTTTCTAGATCTTGTATTATGTAAAAACACACATAATACAAGATCTAGAAAATGAGACTTCTTTTGGATCATTTTTTTTTTTTAAGAAAAGAAAAAAATGATCCAAAAAAAGTCTCATTTTCTAGATCTTGTATTATGTGTTTTTACATTTTTTTTGTTGTCTTTTTTTCCCCGCTTTTTAAAAAAAAAAAAATATAGAAATTTGCATTTGTTTGAGAAGCATCTGGACATAGACACAGCTCATGTGTTGAAGGTAAGTTAGCGAGCTAATCTTAGTAACTGAAATTTTGAATATTTGAGTTTATTAAATAGAACCTTATTAATGTCACATGCTTCATAGATCAAAAGAATTTGTAGTTATTGCAGTTCAAATCTTTAGAAAGTTTTTTTTTAGTAGATTGTTTTGTAAGTCAGAGTTTAATATTTTCATTGAACTTGACTCCAGTATGGTATATTTTGTTGTGGTTGGGCTTGTTTGGTGCTCTAGGGTTTTGATTGATGATAAAAATACTTTTGAAGATACAATGAGGTGTTATATTTAGTTCTATACATTTTTTGAGGTTACACCTTAGTTAATCATCAAAAGAAAATAAGTTTAATGACCATTACATGATGACTTTGAAAAGCTGCATGTATCTCCTCAGAGTGAGTCTATACGAGACTTTGATGAGAGATTCACCTCTAAGCTGTTTGGCTACACCTCAGTGGATCACTACTACACTGAGGCTTCCCTGCACACCAAAGTTCACCACCTGGCTAAACCAGTCCTATGTTTGAGTGCTGCTGATGACCCTTTTGCACCAGAGGCCTGTAAGTAACAGGGCTCGAAAATACAGTAGCACTTGTTTTTTAAATCTCTTATATTAACTTCACAATTGTCTCTTCGTCCGTCCTGAGAAACAATAGTAAAAAATGACCCACTTTCAGTCCTGCTATCGAGATGAAATTTTGCACATAGACTTGTGTCACCCAAAAATGCATTGTATCAAAATTTCAGATCTATCGAATGTACTGTAATTAAATTAATGCACTTTTAGTTTATTTCTATATAATTGTATTGTAGCCGTCTGTTGCTGTTAACGTGTTTGCTGGACTTCAGTCAAACTATCGTTGACTCTCCCCATCCCGTTTAACAGCAAGAGGGTTAAGTCACGTTCGGTGGTAAATTATTTTTCCGTGGTGCATATTATTTTGAATTATAATCAATACTTTTAGTTTCTGTTTCATATATAAGGGATTTATAGTCAAAAACTTTGTTGCTATGGGTTGTGTTTTCCTTCATTTAGTTTGACCCTAAGTTTTCCATTCTCAAAGCTAGCAGGTAATTTGACCCTTAATTCTCCACTCATAAAGCTAGCAGGTAATTTGACCCTTTATTCTCCACTCATGAAGTAGCAGGTAATTTGACCCTTTATTCTCCACTCATGAAGTAGCAGGTAATTTGACCCTTTCTTCTCCACTCATGAAGTAGCAGGTAATTTGACCCTTTCTTCTCCATTCATACAGCTATTCCCATGAAGGAAGCAGCAGAGAACGACAACATAGTTATTGTTAAGACTTCCCATGGTGGCCATATTGGTTTTCTTGAAGGAACATTCCCACGTGACAGAAGCTACATGTACAGATGGTTCAAGCAATTTGTTTCTGCAGTGTTTGAACATGGCATTAAACAGGAATAGTGTTAATATATGACACATGTTGGTGAGAGATCTCACTTGGTTTGTGTTAAACTACCTCTGGTCAATTTGTCATTTGACAATAAGTTATTATTTTAATATCTCACCGAATTAATGTTTTTTTGAAAAATCAAAAGAAAGTAAACAAAAACAGAATATTTTATATTTTTTTACACCTGCCCTTCAATTATATATAATTTATTTTTGTTTGTATCCTTACTGTATCTTTCTGACACATATCTCTCAATGTTATTTAAACATAAAACATGATTTTGAAAAATATCGAACCAATAACATAATGGAAAAAAATACTTTTGGTACCAAATGCCAAGTATTGTATTAGCATAACCCATTTTTACATGCCTTTGTCTTAATTATACTAAAAATTAATATTTGTTAACTTCAAAGGTAAAAATAAATTTGTTAAAAATATTTACAAATAAAGAACAAACAAGACTGATTCCATTAGTTTGGGATCATGGTTTATCAAAGTAAAGATGTCACCCACCCAGAGGAAATGTGTTTATTGCAATGTTGCCTGTTGTGTTTTTATTTTAGAAAGATATCATTTAAAAAAATATTTTTAACTATAGATACAATATGGCAATACAGATTTTTTAATTCAGCTAGCAGCCATAAATTAAACTAGTTACTAATGTTACCAGACATATTTGTATTCTTGAATAATTTACTGTTCATGTTTTTTAATGTATAGTTTTTAAACAAAATGAATGTTTTTTTTAAATTTAATAGGATATGCAGAAATGAATTTAATTAATTTAAGAATACACTATCACTGAAATTAAATAGGAATGTGTTTCGATTTGAGGCTAAGAATTAAGTCAAATTTACCTGCTTTAATAGATTACTTCTACTTCAGAGACATCTTCAAATGTTTTAAAATAATTTTCTTCAATAAAGAGTTGTTTTTTTTAATTTCGTAATGTTACTATTTACAATGATCAGTTGTAAATTAGAATAACAAATTACTTTCTGCTGAAAATCCAATGTGTTTTAAGTACACCATTATTATTTATTTAAAGTTAGTGTGATTAATTTCATGTTTTCATTTTTTGGGTTTTTATAATAGCTGTGATAAGCTTCAGAGAGCTTTCCAAGAGTTCATTTTTATTTTTATAATTTTTTTTTTAATTACCCTCCTTTGTTGGATCTCAGAAGTCAAATGTTCTACGTTTTTGTGTTAATTGAATTTTATAAATTACATAATTCTTCTTGACAATATGTTCTATTTCAACATCTTCATGAACAGGTTCAGTATAGATTTAAAGATGATGACCTCAAGGAGTTGGTTTAAACCTTTTTTTAATAGTCGCACCTTAACAAAAAATTGAATAGTTTATGCAAACTTTTTCTTTCTTGAATTAGATGAGAACAACAGGGAAACTGATAAAACCATTACATTTAGTCATCATATATTTTTTTAAGTAGATCAATGCAAATATCTAGAAACTTCACTAAATAAAGGTGACAAAGTACTAACAGAAATAGTGGCTGGAAAAAGACCAAGTACATTTAGGGATCAAGTGTTCATCTGCAAGTTCACGCTATGAAAAAAAGGCTTTAAGAAAATAAATAATAACTTTTAATCAGTAAATTCAGATAATTAGTTTGTTAATCATTTTAGATGAGCTCATTATTTGAACACAGGAGTTATTTCATGACTCCCTTTAGATAACATGTTGCCTGTTAGAGCAGTTTGGAAAAGTTTTCAAAGGTAAATCAGAAACACCTTGTTCAGCTTTGGTCTGGCTTACAGATGGCACATTTTTGTCAGTTTTCAGTTTTAATTTTACATTTTAACAGCCATGAAGCAAAAGATTGATTAGATGAGGTCAAGTTAAAACTACTCTAATATTTTTTTTTTTTTTAATTTTATTATGGATGTTGGTAGGTTTCATTTTTATCTTGGATTGGTATATAATCCTTTTAAAAGTTATAACAGAGCTAATTAATTAAGCATTGTAGTAAATATAGATTTGTGATGGGCTTGATAATAAAATATAGATTTGTGATGGCCAGGGCCCGCCTTAGGCTACTGCAACCTATGTGGCTTCAGTGGGCCCCTCACTTTATTTTCTATTACAAAATCTTAATTTTTACTTATTATCCTTATCCCTAACCAGACTGGGCCCTACACACAATCTGTTTTGAATATGGCCCCGCAATTGTCAAGGCCGGCCTTAGTGATTGGTAACAAATATAGATTTATAATTGGGTCAGTTATAAAACATAGATAAAATTAAAATATGAGTCAAAGAAATTAATTGATTCAAATATGATTTTATTAAAACATAGCAATTTCTGTAAACAATTGACAGTAACAATTTTAGACCAGGATTCATTTTACAAATTTTAATTTTATCATCTACTTCAATAACATATACATCACCCATCCTGTATCATGATAGCCATTTATACAAAAATATTTTGACCATAAATTTGATTTGTTAGCTAAAAGTTGATACATGCATCTAAATTCAGAAAGATTGTAAGAAAAAATGAAGACCTCAAGGGAAGAAACAGCTATGTGACAAAAATTTTTATTACTTATCCCATCTATCTGATGGAGGGTCAAAAAAAGATTGTCCTGAATGAGGATTTATGTAAGAATAACGTCTCTGACCCTAAGAAAAATTCATATGTGTTTCATTGATAAGTGATAAATTGTATGGTTTTCAACTTTAAAACATGAATTACGGTGTATATCTCAAAACTAAAAAAATGGTTCATAGCCATTTCTTCCCTTTAGCTTTTCAAATATATTTGTATATCCTTCAGTCCGTTCAATATTCAAACAATATATTAATAACGGGGCATTATTTGACTCATTTCCTATAAATGATTAATCAAACGATCTATTTATGTTATCTGTATTTATAATTTATTTATAATCAGCAATTTTTTTACCTTGAACAAAGCATTTTAAAAATACCAGTAAATTGTATTTTAACAGTTTTTATGTCTTTCCAATGTTACTTTGTTACATCATTTTAAAATGTAAATATTCAATAATTGCTTATAATTTATTCTCAGCTTGAATTATTCTTAGATGTTGCTTATATAGAAACTATATGATATGATCAGATTAGTACAAATACAAGATAGCATTTGATAACAATTAGAACATTACCTTAACTATGCTATTACTATTATGTCTCTAGTTGTGATGTTCTTGCATAAATAAAATAAACTAATTTTAGCAACAACAAAACTGTTTTTGGCTGTAATAAAATTCTCTTTCACCTAATGTTAAAGGGTTTTGAAATAAAAATGTCTTTTTAAAAAAAATGAATTATGTTAAAAATAGTAAATTTATAATGTGCATTTAATTCTAATGAACAATTTTTTATTTTTTTTAAAAATAAGGAACAATGAATGTATTTATTATAACATGTTATGTAATTCAGTTATTACAAGACATTATTCAAAGTACATTTTCAGTGTTTTGCGACCAGACAAAAAAAAGATTTTATTTCCACAATATCTACATCTAAAAATAAGTAGTAAACCATTAAAAGAATTTCACTCATTATGATTATATAAATTAATATTGATTAACTAATATCATCACAAATCAAGGGTCATTTGAACTCAGTTCCCTAAGTGGATGAAATAAAATCTAAGAATTGTTTGGTCAAACACTTCAAATGACATCCACATTAAGCACCATAAATTTGTATTGGACGGAAAGAGGCATTTGGGTAACATTAATATTACAAATACTATTACATAAAAGATATTACATTTTTATCTTTTTTAAGTATAGTTATAAATATTTTAAAAAAGGTCACAATGGCATTCCTGAGATTTTTATCAATAAATACAATGGAACAGTGTGCATAATTCATTATTTATATAGCTCCTGAGTTTGTTGGAGTACAAACATCAAAATTAAATTATACAGGAATTCTCATTTACTTAGAAATATTTATGTCTTTTGAAAAGAAAAAAGATAACTTAAAATGTAGTTTTGTGCAGGGTCTTTTGCTCAATGATACAATAATTTTTTTAATGACATTTAATACGTTGAAGTACTTTTTATTTTATTTGTCGAACTTTTTCATATTTTCCTTTGTTTTCTGCTTGCGTTTTGTCACTCTTCTTTATGTAGTCCGATTTCTCAAAATCTATTTTAACTCTAAGTCTTTTTTTTCTGCTTAGACTTCCCATCACTAACTATTTTTTCCCCTTCTTTTTATTTTTTAATGTCCCCACTCTTGTATCAGATATTGAAATGATGCCTTATGAAATAATATGCATTCTTACGTTACTTATACAAGCATCTCATAAGTCTAGTTAAATAGGTGTGTTATAAGTAACAATAATTCACACATTTCTTTGAAAACTCAACACTACCATCATCTACTTCCTCCCCATCTTATTTTGCTAGAGCTGAAAAAGCTTGCTCTCTGCTGAAGTCTGCCTCATAGAGATACTTTTAATTACTGCTTCAAAGAATAACTGCCCGTACCCCAAAGATAGACTAAAACTATTTTAAATAAGCAAAACTACACAGTCCTTTGTTCTGACTTTTGTGTAGGCGGTAAACAACGTTAAAATATATTTTAAAATTATGTAATTTAACGCCCCCAAAAATTGCATAAATATATACAAAACTAAATAAATTATAAATTTATAATTATTATTATACCAGCATGAAAACTTCAATTATTATAAATCTTGATCTGTTGGCCAGTTCAATCCCAGGACTTACTCCTCAAAAATACACGTGTAGCCCACTGTAATAGAAACATTGTGAATGGCATAATCATTGACACCACATCTGCATCCTGTCTTTACAACAACTGGAACTTCCTGTACAATTGACTGACAAACTTTGCCTTGACTACGTTGGTGCCTGGTTCTGTAAAGATATAGCAAAAACTAATTTTTAAAAACTGGCCTCCCCTGTTTTAAAGATACTTTTAAATGTAAAACTATTATTATAAGGATTTAATAATTAATTATAGGTTTGTAGTTTAACTACTTTTTAAATGACAAAATATGCAGCTATCACAAAATCTAGAACTGTCTAAGGCCTATTGTCTCATTATAAATTCAGTTTACAAACATTATTTTAGTTTAGACTATGTATTACATTGTAATAGATTACATTATTATTAATTTATTATAGACTGATTGATTGCATTACTAGTCTTTGTATTACATTATAAACTATGTATTACATTATTATAGGCTGTGTATTACAATATAAGTTATAAGCTATGTATTACAACATAGGCTACGTGTTTTTTATTGTTGATACATTTGATCAAATATGTGCCCCTATAAGTCAGTAAGGTGAATGTTACAGACACTGGTATCATGAACTAACCACACTAAGTAATTACAACATTAGTGATGGCACTAAATAAATACAGTAAATATAGTAATAATGAGGTATATGAATAATTATGAAAATATTGTAACTTTTTTCATGTTATGCTTTTAATTATTTTTCTGTAATTAGGACATTCACATCTAGTACATCTGTACTGAAATTTTTATACTTGAGATTGGTCTTCTGTTTATGTTTATACCAGTACAATAAAAAGCTTTTAGATGAATGATTTTGCCTTCTTAACTCAAATTGACTTATTACAGCCTTACCCACGAATTCTCAAGCATGGCTGGGGTCTACTTGACAAATTAACTAAGGTCTCTATTAAACCATTATTCTGGACAGCTCTTGCGGTCAACAATCTGCAGGGGAATCTGTTTTCAAAAAATATAAATGTGATAATTGTATCCCCCAAAAATATATTATTATTATTATCAATAACTGATAAATACAACTTTAAAAACTCTATCTCGTGGTTATAAATTTCAATCCAATTAAGTGCTATATCAATATCTATTTCTTTCATAAATGCAGACTCGGGTACCTAGACCAACTAGGTCATAAAGTGAAAAGATGTCATTCAAATGGGCTTTTCCTTTAGCATTCCTTTACTAAATGGTTGAAAACTAAAATAAAACAGCCCCTAGCTCGGTGAGAAGAAACCCACAGTTTCTTATGATTTTGTTTAGTACTACTAGTACTATGATACTAGAGCTTTCTTACTCCTGTGTTACTTTTGTAAGAATTTCAGTTGTGTTTTTTTTTTAACTTTTGATGTTTACTTTGTATAGAGCTTTCTTACCTGGAACCTGTGGAGTCTTCATTAATGTATTCTGTCCATGGGCATGTTGACTTGGTATTATCACTTGGCATGGATACTGCCCATTGAGGTCTTGCAATTTGGTTACCTTTTTTCAATGTAATAGAATGTATTTTATTTAAACAAATCCCAGATTATGTTTAAATTTAAATGTAAAAAAAAGGAAAATATATATTATTTTTGATAAAGGACACTTATTACATTTTTTTTTTAAAGTAAAGTTTAACTTGATATAAAAATGTTACAGTCAACCCAAGAAAAAACTTTGAATTAATATAAAAAGTATTCATATTTTTTCTAAAGTTTTCAAGCTAAGATGTCCTAAATGTCCACACATTAAAAAAAAATCCAAGTTTCTGAACCTAAAACAAGGGGAATAATATTTCAAAAATATTGTTCTTACTCTTTTTGAATAAAGTGTCCATTCTAAGGAAACTATTTTTTACGCCACATATATTTTAAATTGAAATAGAACCATCTGCATTAAAATATATTTTTTTTAAGTGTAAGCCGGTTTCAGATTTAAGCATTATTGTTTAAATCACTTCATTGGTTGTTTTTTTTTTGTTGGTTTTTTTTTAAAGTTTTATTGCCAGGGTAATGATGGTCCAATTAAAATATTTACGTTTAGCTTTTAGGCGAGATTTGTGGATCGATTCTAAATTAATCAAACTAAAATTCTAACAGTCCTTGCCATTTTAACAAAAGAGTTCGTTTATATCTCACTGAGAGAACTACTTGTAGTAGTAGTATTATTGCAGTTAATTCTGTCAACACGTTTGTGACGTTTTGTTCGTTTCACCGGTAGGCCAGTAGCTCTAAAATATTGTTTTCTCCTAGCTGTCTAGAATCATTTTAATAAGTCGATACTGCAAATAGTAGTTGCTCAAACGGTTTACTCTTTGAGCCATGATCACTTCAATGAATGTTGTAACATTTTTTCTTAAATATAAGTTTTGAGATAATTAATCACGCCCAGGCCCAAGTAAGGGAACCAATTTAGACCCTGTGTCTGTGAGGAAAATGAACATACGGTTTTAGTCAACGTTGTACGCCTATGCCTATGCCCTATATTCTTTATTCTGGTAACCTCTGGGCACGCTCGCAGTGGTGGGATTCACACACATTTTTACTATGACATGAAATATAGCCTACATTTTAAAAAAATATTTTATGTATGCCTATTAACGATTAATTTAAATTTAATCGTTAACTTTTTTAAATACTAACGATTAATTAATCGTTAATTTCGATTAAAGCGAAAAATTAAAATTTATGGTTATAAATCGTTCTCGAAAGTCTAAACAACTCTGGAATGTCTCCTTTATATGTCAACTACGCAAAAAGACAAGTATGTTGACATTATTTGGTTCGAGTGATGAGTGGGTCTTATTGACACTATAACCAGCCGAGCTGAACAATCAGTTACATGGAACTGAGGTAACTGGTATTTAATGCTCAAAACGGTCTTGGCAAGGAATGACATTATCGGATATCGGTGTTCATTAAGAATCCGCTATTGTAGACGGTTAATGGATTTAGTAACTTTCATCTCCATTTTATAACGCAGTAATTCATCAGAAGAGCTGTCGTCATTTTCTGTCTCTACTTCATTACTACCATTAGCTTTACATTTGGTTTGAAAAGCAAGCAAACTGTTAGAACCATGGTAGGCAAACTTTATCAACGTTCCCGTCACTCAATAGTTTAAAACCCAAATGTTCGTCAGAAAATGTATTATTTATCGACCGCTACATTATTTTTTTCCCCACTTTTTAACTACCAAGAATTTGTAGTAATGTGTTAATTAATCGTTAAAAAATAATTTAATCGTTAACATTTTTAACGATTAATTGAAAAATTAATCGTTAATTTCTACAGCCCCAATTTTATGACATAATTCATGATAATGTGTAAACTGTGTTGAGAAATTGAAAGCACGTGATAAATACTAAATAATTACAGGTGTTTAACATTATTGACAGTTGTATAAAAGATGCCGAGGACTTTGCAAAAATTGAAAAACAAAGATATAACAACAATGGACAACAATGTCCTGAATATGACACCATGTCCTGAATATGACACCATGTCCTGAATATGACACAATGTCCTGAATATGACACCATGTCCTGAATATGACACCATGTCCTGAATATGACTTACTGTTAACTGACGAGCAAGGTCCTTGTTGCGCCGAGTCTGCATCTTCGTAGAATTCATAAAATGCGCGCACTTGGTTTTTTAAATGCGGCAAATACTCGGGGTCACGGCAGGCCAATGTCAAGGTCATGGAAGCTGATAAGATTGTCAGTATTTGGTAACATGTAGCCTGAAGATATAAGTTAAGTGCATCAGTACCTCTTAAAATAAAAATCTGTATGAAACTGAATTTCACTTCCTCGCGATAGATCGCTTTCAAATGTCAACGCGCTTTTTTTTTTTTTTTTTTTTTTTTTTTTTTCAAGTTTTTCATTGATACTCTTAAATAACTTAGAAAAAAAATAAAGGGAAAAAAGTATTTGACCAGTGGTTCCCGAATGCGGCTCATGTACTCTAGCCTTTCTGTAGCGGTTGACATGAGTCAAGGAGCTGGATGAATTAGGTTTAATTTGGTGCTTTTTTTCCTTCTACACCACTAAACAATATAAGCGCAATAGAAATAATAATCTTGACTAAAGACTAAAGTGCAGGAAATTTGATGTCCACCCTTTCTGATGAGTATTTGCAACACGTAATTAAAACCCACAAATAATAATAAAATGTTACTTATAAATAAGTTTGAATGCCTGCTAGCGTGATGTGACAGATTTGAGTGCACGCGTGCCAAACATTCGCCATAGATTGATCTAGGCTATAAAACACACACAGACTCACCATTTCGCTTGGTATTTGTTTACGAGTCTAAAGTAAAGGTATAGAAATATCTTGTATTATTTACGTTTACTTTGTGTCTTAGCTGTCTTCTGTGTTGCTTATAGTTATATAGTCTCAATACGGTATATTTATATTGAAATATCATCCTGGGATATCCTTCGATGGTTGACGGGTTTTCCGTGACCCAAATTGTGTGGCTAAAATTATTAACGTTTTGCTTTTCCTTGTGCGTTATCATCATTCCGATTTTGGCATTAGGGCATTTCAAATAATGGAGAGCCAAACACGGAAGAAACGAATTTGAAAAACAAAGGAATACCACCCCCCCCCATTCAGCAACAAAAAGAGGATTACCTGGTTGGTTTGTTAAAAATAGATGAACTTTCTAAATTAATTGATTAAAATAATCGCAAGTGTCTATCAAAGATGATAACAAGCTTAAAGCAGATTGAATAAAATAATCCTCGGATTAATGGTTAAAATAAATGTTTAAGTGAAAAATTAATGGATTTGATTGTGTTCTTTTCGTCACACTCAATAAGGGTTCAAAGCACATATTATATTTGTTTATTCAAACCCCACCACACCACCAAATCTTTAGTACTGTTATGTAACATTTCCACGGTGCTATCTAAAACAAAAAACAAACAAATAAGATGTAGATTGTACATTGGTTATTGCCTAAATCTGCATCTCAAATGAACAGTATGCACCCAATCGTATTTTTTTTTTAAATTCATTTTTTTTTTTAATTCATTTTTTTTTTCATTATGGGGCCGTCCATAAATGACGTCACGCGATTTTGGCCGATTTTTACCCCCTCCCCCTACTTCACGCGTCGTCACAAAATCGTCGACCCCCCCCTCCAAAAGTACGTCACAAAACTTTGCCCCCCCCCCCCCNCCCCCTAAAAAAATATTTTTTTCTTTTTGAAAATAAGAATGTTTCAAATCACTTTTTTGTCATTTAAGTATTTATTTATTGTAGGTCTACATTGTATTAGCGTAACATGAATGAAGCTATGTAAAAGATATTAAATAAATTAAATAACTTGTAAGCCAGTGATTCTCAAACTTTTTCGTATCAGACGATGGGCAATAATTTTTCCATTTCACCAGGTACCATTGCATTCTTTTCCCGTTTTGACATGATTTTCTCTGTACTTATTTGATAGAATAATGAGCCCCTACACAGCTTAAAGCCCTATAAGATTAAGGATGAATTTGGCTTGTTTTATATATTACATTTTTAATAAAAAAAATATTTAGTTGCCATGTCATATCAAGACAGCAAACGAACAATGCAGCGGTAATGTCAAAAACCATTGATTTGATTAACCTTCGCGATTAAGCTCGCGAATGTGACTATTGATATTAAAAGGATCATTGCATTGTTTATAGACCTAGAATGTATAGATACAAGACATTTCCTCAAATTGATTTCGATCATCTAATGACAGTTTCCCTGCTAACTATATGCACATCAAAGGCATTTGATCTAAAATTATCACATTTATATCACATCTCATGTTTTCTAAAAATTATTAGGTATGCGCTGGAAGAGGAAAGTAGGGTGTCATCTTGTGAGTCGCAAAATATAGTAATTCTTGCAAGTTGAGGACTGTTTGCTTGTTGTTGTTTTTTTTTTCAATTCTTTCTTCTTCAGGATTTCACGTACGTCACACAACAGTTGTAAATGTAATGTCACCAATAAATTATCTCATTGGGGTAAAAAGGGAACTCTTGGGGGTAATGCTCAATCATTGTGGGCATAGAAAAAAAGCTAGAATCCGCTACTTTTGGGTTAACAGTAATGTTAATATAACCTTTTATAATTTTAATATTTAGGTTTTTAAAAAAATGTTTTAACATCCTTAGATTATATTTTATTTTAATACATACAAATTAAGCATTGACTATAAATCATTACTTGTAACTTCTTTGTTTATAAAAAAAAGTTATTTTAAAATAATACTTTTTTAAAATAACATCTGGGGTCAAAAGGGAATTTTTGGGGGTAATGCAAACTCATTTGGGACATATAACATCCACTACACTCCACTAGATATATTCAAATACGTCATGTGTACGTGTACGCTTGGTAACATATGCCCACTATTGAACCGGTGCCTTCCAGACAATGTAGATTTCTTATTTACGTACTATACGAATACATCTAAATCCAACCTACTTTCATTTATATTGACAAAATTGACAATAATCTTAATCAACATGACTTGACTGTATCAAGTATCCTTTCTGTCAAATTTAAAATCAATGCCTTAAAAACTGAGTTCAGAAGAAAGTTATTTTGTGCTCCTCTCGAATTGCGATGTCGAGAATTTGATGCATTCAATAAAGTTAGTGAATACTTTTGACTAATTTGAAATGGACACATTTATTATTATATTTAGAATGGCCAGAGGCGTTTGACCAAAAACCAATCGAAAAACTATATCAAACTTAAAATTTTTATTATTGTATCAAATAGATTCCCCTCCCCAAACCCACCGCCCAAATGGATATTCGGTGTCGTTTTGACTTAACACAACTACATATAATCATATTCAGATCTTTTTAGACACTTGTCCTGTTTGTAAAACTCACCAGTAGCAGTTTCGGGGGGGGGGNCCTCCCCCAAATCACGCATCGTCACAAAAGTGTGACCCCCCTCCCCCCTAGGTGCGTGACGTCATTTATGGACGGCCCCTATTTTGTCTGAAACAATTTTGTTGGATCAACCACAATAAACGTCAAAATAAAGATAGGAAAACCAAGAGCAGCTTCCCAACAACTCAAGAATGTTTGGGTCTCAAACAATTTAGGCAGTAAGTTAAAAGTAAAGCTTTTTAACGCTATGGTGAAACCTGTGCTGCTCTATGGAGCCTAGACGTGGAGAACAACGGCAGCAAACCTGACCAGAATCCAGCCATTTATAAACAATTGTCTAAGAAGGATTCTCAGAATTCACTGGCCGGACAAAATCAGCAACCGGAAACTGTGGCAGCGGACGAAACAGAAGCCCATCGAGGAAGAGATTCTTCAGGGACGATGGAGGTGGAAAAGTCATACACTTAGAAAACCTGCTTCCAATACAACATAGCAAGCCCTAAAATGGAACCCCCAGGGTGAGCGGAAAGAGGCCGTCCAAGAAACACTTGTCGCCTAGGATTGGAAGCAGATATCATGAGAATTGGCCATGAATGGAAGATCATGGCCCAGGATAGAGATGCCTGGAGGTCTCGCGTAGGTGGCATATGCCCTTGGAGGAATCGCAGACGCCAACGATGATCGGTGGATGCCCCTCATGGACGAGAAGGCTAAACTACAATTAATACAATGCACATACAAACGAGGTTAGCAGGAAGGTTTGTCATGAGCAAGGAAAAAGAAAAGTAAAGATTCTTCAAATAAAAAGTAGATTCTACATCAATTTATCATTTTACTAGTGTGGTAATCATTTAGTTTTGCCCTTTTCTTTAAAGAACCATCAGTGGCGTCGTGAGGGGTGGGGCGGGGGGCGCCCAGGGTGACACCATCATGGGGGTGACACCAAAGTCAAATTTTTTAATGTGTTCGATTTTCTGTCAGAAAGAAAGAAGACAAATTTCTTTCAACCAGAAAGAAATTAAGAAGTAAAATGAAATACGTTTAACGCGAAAACTTTTAATTTAAATAATATCAGTTAACGCAATAAAAAAAAAACAGTCCCAACACACAAACAAAATGAAACCAAATTAGGAAAAACAGAAAGAAAAATCGCAGCAGAAAGATCTTAAAAAAGGCTGGACATGTTTTAAAAGATATAAAGCCATTTGGACTTTGAAATACACCGACAGCATGGACGAATCCCAACTCACTGCTCCATCCACCACAGTGGCCAACACTGCATTTCTCACGAATGGAACCCTGGACTTAGTTATACTTCCTACTCATATTTGCAGCATTACCGTATGACTGTCCAAGGCATTTTCAAGGATTCACACAAACATTTGCCCATCTTTATTATAGATTATAGACTATAATCACATTTAAATCATCGGGGCCCCTGGCTTTAGCCCACTCAGCCCACCCCCTTTCATCCGCCATAGGGTGGGGGGGGTCACGCATCTGGGACGATGTGTGACGAGGAGGAGGGTGTGTTTAAAAAATGTCACGTCATATACAAAACGCACAACTTTAATTAAAGTTCCACTGAAATATTTGATTATTTCCAATTTATTTAATGACGCTTTAAATGGCTTCATGCGTGTTACAATATTAGAGTGCAGATTTACACTAAATACATATTGAAATGACAAAAATAATTTGCAACATGCTAAATTTTATTTAGAAAATACGGCTTATTGGGGGTGATGTCATCGCGGAAAAAGGTGTGGGGGGTCTAAGTTAATGTGACAAAGTATGACGCGGGGGGGGGGGGGGTAAAAATCGGCAACCTCACGTGACGTCATTTATGGACAATCCCCCAATGATAAATGTACATTTTGTGGTTGACCTGGCTTCCTAGTAAAGTATTGACATTAATATAAATCCGCTTGATGTTCTAAGTTAAGTTAAAGGTGGATTTTTAATCTTATCGTATCTGTTACAGACACTCCTTCTCTACAGACGATTTTTAGGTCCTACGCGGACCCATGGTTTTGCTTTTGTTTTTCTCTAGTCCTGCATTCTTGGTAAAGTTTTTTTAAAAATGTTGATTAAGTGTTGGCTTTCCAGGGTTTCTTCGGGCAAACTATTCTACGTCCGAATTCCGAACGGGGAGAACCAGAATTTGTATGTGTTTGTTCTTGCATACGGAATTAGAAAAGTGTTTTATCCATGTCTATCCGAAAGCTTTACAACGTTATCCAAGTTAGAATAAATTGCCTTATTTATTATCACAACTTTGCTTTTTCTTCTTCTATCCTCAAGTGTTTCAAGGTTGAATGATTTAACTAATAGTTGACTAGTTATTTTTTTTGCTGAGCGAGAAATGCGTTAAAAGTTTTTTTGGACGGAAAATTTGTTTGCTACAAGTTAAGGGTACCGTTATTATGAAACAAATGGTCAGTTTTTGGTAGCACTGTGGGTTTGATTTGAATGTGTATCAATGAAGAAATGCATACATATGTGGTGATCCGCCCAACAGCCTAGGATTACTATGCTAAAATTGGATTTTTATTAAATGACTCATGCATTTTCTGGTTTTAGTTCGAATAAAAACTATAGCAAACACGCGTACTAAATGACGAGGGGGAAAAATCAGACTCGATGGTACTTAAAAGATTAGCACCCTCTTCAAGCTGTTTTCACTTCAACATTCTTCACCCGGAAGCAAGACATTGTTAATCGCACTACAGTACGAGATGTAATCAGATAGCTCCACTATCTCCTCTACCCTTTCTAAAAATAATATATCCTCTCAAAAATTCACACGGATGGCACAAAACTTTAATTATCGTATGCATCCTATGCAAATCGAAGTAAGTCGCTGATTTAGCTTTGTGGAGCCCACGTGTGCTTTTAGAGCTCCGAAAAGTAGGCCCATTGCTTAAGACCTTTACCACTGACCATGTGTTTTTATTTATAAACATGATATTTTCTAGATACTAGCTATTATACTCGGCTTCTTCAGGGCCTGGATTGTGGATCCTTTTTTCGTACCCTGCCCAGAAGAAGGAGGGGAGGGGAGAGGAAGAGGGAGAAGGAGACTTCATGCCATCTGAACCAAAATTTTGAAGACATTCTTTACTTTTGAAACCTTTTGCACGTGGACAAACTCAGACTAAGATCCGAAACAAAGATGAATTCATACTAATACACAGTGGCGTAGCTAGAGCTTTTGCCGCCCGGGGCGGTCTCCAATATGCCGCCCTTTTAGGGTCCGCCCATAAATGACGTCACGCACCCGGGGGGAAGAGTGGGGGTCACGTATTTGACGTCATACAAAATGGGCAGCTTTAAATACAAGTTCCACTTAAATATATGATAACGGACAATTTATTTAATGACGTTTTACGTGGCTTCATGCGTGTTACGATATTACTACTATTAGAGTGCAGTCTTACAATAAAAACATATTTAAATGACAAAAGAAAATGATTTGAAACATGCTTATTTTCAAATAGAAACTACGGCTTTTATGGGGGGGTCCTTTGTGACGTCACATTGAGGAAGGGGTCAATGTTTTCGTTTCGTGACGACGTCTGACGAGTGGGCGGGGTCGAAAAAATCAGCCAAAATCTCGAGACGTCATTTATGGACGGTCCCTTAAGTCAATCGTATGATGTTTTATTTTTATAAATTAATAAACATGAATATATAAATGTAATTGTAATTGAAACGAAGTGCATTGTAAAACGTGGGGAACATTTTTACCATTGGATGCTCTATTTATGTAAGCAGTAATAAAAGAGGTCGCATAAGATGTTATACCTATTATTACACATTAATAAAAAAAAATGCTAGATAGTTTTTTTTGAAGGCCACAAGAAAGAAATTGGGCTCGCAGGCCCCCCACCCCCCACCGCCAAATGAGACAAAAACATATTCCAAATTTACACCCCAAAAACAGTAACAATTGATATGCTTTAAGTTTTTATTTCTAAATATATGTTTTTTATAAACAAAGAAATTGTATACATCAGAATGTAAACATATTTTTAAAAATTTAAACATTTACTTACTTCACTAACTTTCATAGTAGAATTTTAAAACCCCGTAAAAAAACAAGTTTTTCACTATAAATCCTTTACAGACTATGCGATACATAGCTATTATAATACGCAGGGCAAAACAATCCGAAAATACAAAATTCTAGTTATGTCTCGTAAAACGTGCTTAATATAATGCGCACCGTTCGTGAATATATTTTTAAAAAGTAATGTCAATGTAATGTGCACCTTATTGCGTGACATGAAAGGTTGTTGAACATATCACGATCACAACACTCTTATCTCAAAAAATTAACATGATATAGAGATAAATAAAATAATTTTAAAATCCAATAATTTAATTCCTGTCCATTTGATCGATCTGGAATTTTGATACATCATTTTTATCATCAGCATGAGTCGGCCTGCATAGTTTCAGCTCGCTAGCTTACGAGAAAGTGGGTAAAAAACGATTCAAAGTTTTTTCGGCACGCGTGCACGGTCTATCGGTCACACGAGCTCAGACACCACAAGTTAATATAAAGGATTTAAAAATCGTATATTATGTTATCAATATGTAAATTATTTGTGCTTTCTTGTTCTACGGACAATATTGCAAGATTTTGTAGTTTTAAATCACGTATTGTAGAGCGAATATAGTTTTTTTTTCAACTTCAGTTTAAAGAAGCTCCTTTCACAACTAGATAGCCTACACTGATAGCATTTGTTAAAAAAAATTCTTAGCAAAATTATAATGTTGGGTAAAGAATTTCCAATCTATACTGTTGAATATATTTTAATAGATCAAGGGGGGATTTTCCCCCGTTTTCTAACAAAATGCCTCATCTTGTAGTGTAGGTACAGCCAGGGCTGGTTTTAGGCTACTGCAACCTATGCGGTCGCAGTGGGCCCAGCGCTTTCATAGGCCCTACCAATCTTAATTTTTACTTGTTATCCTTATTAATACATTATCCCTACCCAAACAGGGCCCGTGCAATTTTTTTCACATTCTAAGCTGCATAGGGCTTAGCAATAGCTAAAACCGGCCCTGTGTTCTGCCATAAAAACCTGGATCCTTTCTCTTTCAATATAGAACGATTCTGTGTCAATGTAAATAAAGAAATTTATTTGAAATTCAAATTCTTAATTTAGTAGGCTACATGGTATTACACACGAATATTTTCTGGCAAGGACATGTAACTCATCAGAGCTTTCTTTTCTTTTCTTTTTATAATTATATCTATTTATAAAAACATTTCTCGTTGTACTTCTTGCTCTAAAGATAGAACCACGTCTTCTGAATTTTCCACACACATATTCATATTTTTTTCTAATTCTAACTCGCGTTCAGTTGATATCTCTAACTCTCTATAACAGCGTTCTGTATTAGCACATATCTTTGTTTCATGAAATAAGTTTGCATTCGTTTAAAGTAGACAGGTTCCCATAAATTGAGATAACATAGAAAGAAAAAAAGAGATTGCATTGAACTGAGTGAAATTCGATTTATTGTAAGTTGCCTTACAATAATTTAATGAAAACTGAAAATTGTAATATAAATTACTAGTTGCAAGTTAAACACAATATTTGAACCACCATGTCATATAGGTACCTGTTAGCGCATCATTCTGCGAATGTCGATATTCCACGCAAAAACTGTCGTAGCGATATCAATAGAACATATTTTCGGACTAGGGTTGATGTTTTGGTTTTTTGTTCAGATTTTCTTATAAAGGCGCCATCTGTGACGTGTACTGCTTAATTTTCAAAACAAATCGTTACCTTTTTTGAGCGATTTTAAATTTTTGAACGCCACCCTCTGAATGAGTGCCGACCGGGGCGGACCGCCCCCTCCCTAGCTACGCCACTGCTAATACAGGAACAACTTCCTGAAATATCCACAAATGAGTAACTTCAACCATTTCAACAAGGGTACCACAATTTCTGGTTACGAAAAGAAATCCACATTTTATATCCCACATTCAGAGTTATAGTACATAAGTTGTGAAATGGTTTCCCCATCATCCAACTTTGTAGAACGCGGAGTCAGTATCGTTATGGGCCTCGTCACACACACACACAAAATTGTGACTAAAAATTAGCGCTCAAAGGGATGCGTATAGAATTTTACATTTTAATGTCACCCGAGGCGGCCCACCCCCAACGCACCCCCCTAGTGACGCCACTGGTCGGGCTTATACTAGATTGGTGCCATTCGTGAGCCGTGTAGCCACAGCCTTACACCGCGCAGTCATGTATGCACAAATCAATAGAATGATAGCATCGCCGTTTGTGTGATGATTTGATATTAAGAATGATGACGTCATAATGCCATGTAGTGTGGATGAGTTTGAAAACTCAAAACGTCGCGTGTCACGACTCAGTAAGATCGAGTTAATCAGACCCGCTTTTAGACTTGATGGGGCACAAAGCTATTTGCCATATGGGGGCCCTTTTTGAAGTCTTGGTAGTCTATTTCAGTGCCAAATATGAGAAAAAATTCCGGAGGTCCCCAAGAAGGCAAGGCCTTAATAACTAGCTTCTTTAGCAAATAGGTGAATCCAGAACTGGATGTATCACACCCCCAACAAATGTTCCCTCTACGGTTCGTTGGTCCATGTGCTTAAAAAAATTGTGTGCAAAGTTGTGCAACATTCATTTTTTATGCAATATTTTTTTTTTTTACAAAATTTGCTTCACGGTAAAACTAAACTGCTGCGCGGCGTCGTTCATATATCTGCACAGCCACGCAGCTTACGTGGAAAATTTCTAACACATTTTACATAGTTCGTAAACGCTTTGATAGGGATATTATTGACTGGGTGACACCAACCCAAGTAACGACCCAAGTTATTTAGTGAGATATAATAATAAGTAGAGGGTAAAGATTGAGTAGCGATGCAGACAGCTGTGGATGTGTTACAAGGTTTGTAACTTTTTGTATGCGCTGCTACAAACGCAATATTTCTGGCATTGGGTCGCACATTTTTCATTTTGATAAAAAGTTAACTCAAACAAAATTCCATAGCTTGACAGGGACCATGTGTAGTGTAGTTTAAAACTTCATTCTATTGATATATTTACACAATGAATTAATGTTTTTCATCGCATAAATATCTGTAGTTTATTTTTCACTTTTAAAATGCTTGAGTTCATGAAATAATTCCATTAAATTTTAGAAGGAAAAACAAAAACATTAATGGTCGAAACTTATGAGTAATTTTAGGAAATAAAAAATAAAAACTATTTATGCTAATGGTGTTAAAAAGTAGAGAAAAAAAATTGTAAAATGCTGTAAATAATCATTGATTTTTTCAAACCAAAAGAAAGGCGGTGGATATTTTTAAAATTTCTTTACCTACAGAACGTTTTCTAATTATCTTCAATATCACAGACATTCCAAGACATTAGATTGTTATATTTTACATAAATTTTAGTAGAATTTTGAATGTAAATTATTGTAAATAGCATGATCGTTGGTTTCCCTGGTTCGTTCAGGTAACTCATTTCTTCCCAGACACGATCAATGAGGATTTGTATGTTGTTATTTTTTTATTTTTTGTGAATGGAATAAGGCAATATGTGTTTTTATCTCGTTCTATGAAACAAATTTTGTATTTCCAAGTTAGAATTTAATGCCCTATGTATTATTATTATTACTTCGCGATAGCGTATTTAGGTTTAATTATTAACTAAGGGAGTTACTCTTGTCAATTGTGACTATTAACCAGTAATGAATCTTGCAAAAAGGTGATGATAAAAAAAAAATCGTGAGTGCTTCATTTGCTTAAAAAACTCAAAATTCTATTAATTACATTGTTTACCAAAAGAGTTAATTGACCTTGCTTTTCTTACTTTTATTTAGAGGGTACAGACATGACCAAAACTTAATTGAACAAATAAAACTAATTGAAATTATATGGGTTTATCATTATAAAAACTCCAAACAACTTACAAACAAACATAAACACATCTTTAGATATGGAATAGAGGCGGTAGAGGGGAAATACTGGTAGCTACTTTTTAAAATAATGTAGAAGATTTCAATCTCAACATTTAATATTTGTTTATTTATTGTAAAAAGAGTGTTACAGCTACAAGTATAAAAATAATCTTTAGAAAGTTCTATCACCATAACTCCAAGCATGGCAATATTTGGTCCCAACAAATTAAAATATGCAGATGGCAACAAAAAAAAAAAAAGAATGCAGGGGGTGATCAAAGACATGTTGATGGTTAATCTAAACTTGCTTAGAAAATTTATTGCTATAATCCTCACTGTAAATAAATAAATCTACTACAAAAGTTTACAAATAATAAATTAAAGAAATATGGCAATGCTGGGTAAAAATTTATTTTTATGTTACAAACTATAGATAATAAGTTAAAAAATTTATTTTTATATTACAAACTAAAGATAATAATTTTATGTCATTCAACACAACTTTTTTTTAGCAAACCAATAGACTCCTCTCAAGCTCACTTACATTTTAAATGCATGATGTCAATGAAAAGATATACAGCTGACTACATACTACATACTCTTGCCACTCTACTACTGCCATTTAACTAAAACAAGTTGACTTGTGTAAACAGAGCTTTAATGTGCACAGCTACCAAACATGGAGTGATATTTTACTGCAGTAGAGAAATAGTTTATTGTTGGACAGTCAGCATTTTATGAAAGTTAATGCAGAATTTTGGTGTACTAATAAGTGTATATATAATATAATGAGACCCAACCCCTTCCCCTTCAAAGATGTACAAAAATCTGATGTGTTGCTTTATCTCTGCGATTAATTTTTTAAAATATGGTAAAGAAATTAATTTTGCTTGAAATATCTTGAAGATTCTCATAAGCTATTTTAAAAATTTAAAGATATTTCAAGACAATCAATATAAACCTAAAATTTTGCATCACCAAAAATACTTTTTACAAAAGTAAATGAAAAAATAAGACCGAACTTTCAAAGCTAAAAAACAAAAAGCATGCTTGGCATCTTCAAGTTGAATAAAGCGAATTGAGAAAAGTTACTTTCGACGAAGACATATAAACTGTGCCTACCTGTAGGATATGGTTCCAAAAAATGCTGTTAATTGTAAAAAAATATATATATACATATATTTAATTTAGAAAAAGACAGCTGGGTTCAAATATTGACTGGGTTTATTTTCGAGGATGATTTAATGTTTTTTAAACTAAAATACATGATCAATGAATGTAGAATGTTTAATTTATCTGCACAGTGATTATAAGATTATATATTTTTTTGACATGTGAATTTGAATTTTCTCACACCAGAAGTCAAACAGCACTTTATTCCTCTTTCTTTGAGTCCACAGTTTTTGTTCTAGAGTCAATCTTCTTAGTGTCTTTCCTAATTTTCATAAGGTCAGTATAGAGGTTTCTGTTGAGCACTTGGGACGCACATATCAATCCCATCATCAGGGCTGAAACAAATCCACAAGTCATTGTGTCTTGGCCTGTGGAAAAGGTGACACATTTTATTTACTATGGTGTAAAAATTGTTTTTTTTTAAATAACTAAAAAGAAAAATCAAAATTATTTGGTCAATTATATTAAATACATTTAATATGGTGTAGAGAACTTAAAGTAATATAACAAATCTCACACAAAAAATGATTGAACTACTCTGAAATTAAATTTTTTAATATATTTAATTAAGTGAAAAATCAATATAATATTTAATTAAATGGATTAATACCAAATTTTGAATAACTCCAATTATCCAAATATAGATCTAGATAGGTTTGGGCATATTATCTTGATCTCAAAAAATGAATCTGATTTTTCATTAAGATGTATTTGAACTAATTCAACACTACATTTCCCCACTCTCCCATCCTAACATAAAAATTATCTCATTTTCATTGTCCTGCATCTGCTAGTTGATCATTAAAATTCAATTTTAGGGCTGGTACTGGTTTTAAAAAATTATTTCCTTAATCAGGAAAAAATTTAATAGATTAATTTTGATTAACTTATATTTTTTAGCGCATATATAGATCCTGTTAGGTCGCTATTCATAATTTCACAAAATCGGTTAAGTCCCATTAAATCCATAGCTCCCAAATTTAGTAACATTACACAGCAAATTCGTTCTGCTATGCAAGAAATCAGGAAGAAAAACCTATTTTTTAACATATGCACATCTTAATAAATAATAATAATACTAGGGAAAAGTATGTAAGTAAAAAAAATATATAAATTAGTATTAAATTAGTATTAAAAAAAAATTAGAAATAATTTCTAAAATTTTAAGAGATCAAATTAATCTAAATTGATTAAAAGTTTTAATCATTAACCGATGAATGAATAGTTAATTTCTGTAGCCCTAAAATAATTATAACATAACTAATTGTTAAAAGCACTTTATTTTAAAGACAAGGATATAAATACATACATATGTACATTAAAACTAAGCTGCCAAATAAGAGTACTTCTGACCTGTCAAGTACAGCCCTGGAATGTCAGTATCTGGTCTCAGTTTGCTTGCTACATCAGCTGTGAATCTAGCAAGCTTTTGGTCAAGGCCATACATTTCACCTTTAGGTGCTGCCAGGTAGTACTGATTGGTCACAGGTGTCCCTACTTCCATATACACTTTCTATAGAAATAAAAACATTTTTATTTACTTTAATATTAATGCCACAAATGTTAACATCTTTTGTTTTTCAAATCACAGAAATTACATGGTAGCTAATAATTAACTTAGTTTTCAGCAAATTTATCTTGACTTTTTAAAATGAAATACAATTATTGTATTCTGTTTACCTTTCCGTCCAACTGAGGATACAAATCCACACACTGCTGCCACATCTGGCGACCAATGGCATCTTTAATTCCCTCATACCTGTCACCGCGATGACGAAGCTTTTCATCTTTCCACTCCTCAAACCATTCCCATTTAGCCAGGGTAATAGCTAGCACAGACGTCTTTCCTTTTCAATGTAAACAAATCAAAATGACAGGATACCACACACAAACATTGTCATTCTCATCCTATCCCACCTGTTACCACACACAAACATTGTCATTCTCATCTTATCCCACCTGTTACCACACACAAACATTGTCATTCTCATCCTATCCCACCTGTTACCACACACAAACATTGTCATTCTTGTCCTACCCCACCTGTTACCACACACAAACATTGTAATTCTCATCCTATCCCACCTGTTACCACACACAAACATTGTCATTCTCATCCTATCCCACCTGTTACCACACACAAACATTGTCATTCTCATCCTATCCCACCTGTTACAACACACAAACATTGTCATTCTCATCCTATCCCACCTGTTACCACACACAAACATTGTAAACATTGTCATTCTCATCCTATCCCACCTGTTACCACACACAAACATTGTCATTCTCATCCTATCCCACCTGTTACCACACACAAATATTGTCATTCTCATCCTATCCACCTGTTACCACACTAAAAACATTGTCATTCTCATCCTATCCCACCTGTTACCACACACAAACATTGTCATTCTCATCCTATCCCACCTGTTACCACACACATACATTGTCATTCTCATCCTATCCCACCTGTTCTTTCACATTTGTCAAACTTAATTTAACTCATCCAGTAACTGTTAATATATATCCAAGTGGATTAGTCACCCCTTGTCAGCTTGACATCATACTGGATTCAAGTGAAATAAAGTTGTAAACAAACCATGTAATATTAATCTTTTGCTGCTGTGAAAAAGTCTCAGTACCCTTACTTAATATTAATATAAAAACATGTGACCCTTTCGTTTAATTTCCCTTATCAAAAACCATTTTTTTACCCCTTCAAGTATATGGGATCTTGTAGTTTAATTCACAATAAAGGTCATGTCTGAAGGAAATTTTATGACCTAGGTCAACATCAATCTATGCTCCATTTTTTATATCCCTGCCCAATGGCAAACTAGTTCCCAGGTGAGCACAGCACATATTCTAAGATGGTGAAAACACTTTACACATCATAATTATATTGAATTATTTCAATTTACACGATGGGGTATAAAGAAGCATGCAAGAAAAATAAAGGAGTGAAGAAAAAAGTCTGCCAAAATATTAGTCAACATGTTCTGTAAATGCAGTGATATTTTATGGTTTAAGAAATAAGGAATCTTATAACTAGTTAACACCCTAAGCAACAAAATCAAAATGTTGTGCCATATGTTCTCAGCAATAAAAATCCCCTCTCACAAAACTATGGCTCACCCCATCTTTCATTAAATGTATAAAAAAAAAATTTATAGTCCATTTAGGACTGGGACAGAAAACTATTTTAAAAAGTTTTTCCAGCCTTTTTCGACTGTCAATCTCTCACCATCACCAGCCTAAGGTGTCACCCATAAATTACAATCTCTCCCCATCACCAGCCTAAGGTGCCGCCCATACATTACAATCTCTCCCCATCACCAGCCTAAGGTGTCGCCCATACATTACAATCTCTCACCATCACCAGCCTAAGGTGTCACCCATAATTTACATCACATAACATTTGTCACAATCTGTAATTAACATCTCACACCTTGCACTCCCCTCTTAAAAAATGTCAAGTTTCATGTCAAAATTTAATCAAAGTTTTCAAGCTAAAATTATTATAAACCACACTTTATTAACAACTGTACTCAGCTGATACAAAGTTTACATACAAGAACTATCAAGAATGTAAGGTCACTGTTCTTAGTGCATGCAATAGTTACCTGGAAACCTTGCCTCCCATTCTGGGTCTTTAGCTGAAGGGAAAGAGATGAAACTAAATGGAATCTTAGCAACTTCAGCGTCCTCCGCTTTGGTATTTAGGAATTCAGTCATTGTTTTGTTGATGTCATCCCTGAAACAGAAACATAGAATTTTTTATTTTTAAAAAAAATTTCTCTTTATTAAATTTGTGGGAAAATTGTAAAATCTAAAAAATTCATTTTGGTATTAGCGCCTCAGTTCTATGAATTTAACTATAAAGAATAAACCATGTCACTTACGTATTATACAGCCAAATATTTCCAGCGGGCAGATTAAGATCCTTAGAGTTTCCATCAACTCCAATGAACGTTGTAATAAATGAACAACTTTGGCCAACTTTTTCAATCAATGGATAAATATCTGATGACACAAGTGTGTTGCATAAATCACCTCAAGTATAAAAGGCCCAATACAACAAATAATCATAGCATGTACACAAATAGATATTTACACTTAGTACTGTTAGCATGTGCTGACATGTCAAACACACTGGAAGTTACAAAAATAAAATGTTATGTAAAAATTAAATTTGGAAAAAAAGTTATAACATGATATCCTTGTGAAATTTAAAACAAATATCCCTACTTTTAAAATCAACTTACATGAAGCTTTTGCAACATTTTCAGGAAGAAGTGACATAAATGTGTTAACAACACCTGCGTCAGAAATGATGTACCTGGCACGGATTTCATATTCACTTTTACCAACTCGTACACCTTGAAATAAAACCAATCTACATTTATTTTTCACTACATATTTAAATGAATTTTCAAATATATGACTGGTGAGTAAAATAAATATTTATAATAGTAAAAATCATTTAATTTATAAATATATATATATTTCAACTTCACTTACTTTTGCCAATTTACCGTCTTTCTTAATAGATTCTAATGTAGATAATTTGCAAAAATAATCTTTTTTTTCTTTCTTTTTTTTTAAAAACTATATTGAAATTTTTTTACTATGTATTGTATATTTTTACTATATATTTTACATTTTTCACTATATATTGTACATTTTTTACTATATATTGTATATTTTTTTACTATATAGTGTAAATTTCAATAAAAAGTACACATAAAAGATGTGGAAGATAGATGTCATAACTTTTTTGATAATTTTGATGAATTTACATGAAAGTGGAATCTTTTCGCTATAACTCATGCAATAATTCATAGTCAGAGTTAAATTTCATTTTTAAAAAAATTTTAATGCACTTAAATTTAGTGTTAAACCTTATTTCCTACTTAGATAGATGTGAGAAGACTTTCAAAATTGTTTGCAGATAGGCTTTTTAGAAACTTAAGATCAAACTTTGAAAGGCCAGAAAGTTCATAAAAATGGTAAGACAATGAAATTATAATATGAATGCTGGGGTTCAGGAAAAAACAGGGACATAAGTTTCTGTGACAAACTGCATCCTGCAATTTTGTACTATGGTTCAAACATTTTTTAACCAAACAATTTCTGTACAATGTACATCCTTACAATGTTGGCATTGCTCTTAGAGATCAAAGTATTAGTAAGGTTCTCAACATGCCAAGTCAAATGTTCAGACAGACAAAATCATGGCCTTACTATAAGCAAACAACTGTTTCCTAAATGATGAATCATATGCAGATAGATGACGAAGTGTTAAACTGAAAACAATGAAAACTTGGAGATTGTGGACAGCTTCACCTACTTTATTAGGGTTTAAGGTCCCCAATTCACTGCCCATCGAGGACAAAATAAACAGAATTGGCAAAACTAAATAAACGAGTTTGGCAAAACACCAAACTAACAGAGAAAACCAAAGTGTGTCTATCGGGTCTGCGTCATTAGTGATGTGCTATGCGGGAGCAAGACATGGATTTTTATACATCCCATGAGTGCAAGTTTCCACTTGAGATGCTTGTGTCACATTCTTGGCATAAAATGGTATGACAAAGTGCCAAATAGTTAGGTCCTGATGCGTGCCAATATCCAAAGCATTTTCTCAATCCTTAGTAATAGACGCCTAAGATAGCTAGAACATGTTAAAAGAATGAGCCCTGTTGGCATCCCCAGGGACGAGCTATATGGGGAACTGGCATCAGGAAAGAGGAAGACAGGTCACCGACGTCTGCCAGAAAGCAGCCAGAATAAGCACAAGCACCTGGGAGTGTAAAGCAGAAGACCGATCCACGTTGCCCACAGTTATTAATTAAACATGGCATAAAAATAGCAGAGGAGCGCAGGATGGAGGAGGCTATAGAGAAAAGAGCTAGGAGAGAGGCCAAAACATTGGAAAGCACAGAACTCATGTGCAAAAGCTGTAGTAAAGACTGTCACTCAAAGATAGGACTTCACAGCCACATGAGGAAATGCAACCCAAGCTAAGGTGATATATCATTGTCTGGCAAGATGGAAAGATGCCAATCATTATCCTGCATTGTTCAAGAGCTAGTGCAATCTATGGCCAACATCCCAGCAGAACAATGAAAGCTGGGATGGCAATATGTGTGCAGTCAGGAAAACAGGATCTTAGGGTTTTAAGTAGGGCTGCGGAAATTATCGATTAATTTCTCGATTAATCGGTAAAATATTTATCAATTAAAATTATTTTAATCTACAGATTAAAATTAAGGTAAAAGATTTGAATGATGTTGTCGATTTATTAATAAATAATTAATAGTTAACAATAGTTTGCTCTTTTACGTACAAACTTCTACATTTAAAAAAAATGATTTTTAAAGTGTAAACTTAAAAAGAGGCTGTTTTATAAGGAAAATGATATAAAAAAATTAAACATTGTTTTTACTTAATTAACGATGACAAAATTTAAATTCATTAACATTATATCGAACTACATGTACTTATATTTAAATAAAAAATATTCAATTGCCTGTTTTTGTTACTTCCCTTGAAATTTTCAGTTTAATGACATCATACATCTTATTTTTAGCTTTAATCAAAATTATCGATTAATTATTCAGTAATTTTTAAAAAGTTAACAATTAATTTTAAATCAATCGATAACAGCCCTAGTTTTAAGTTAAATCACAGGATTGGGTAAAACAACAATAAAACCATTGTCCAGCCAAAATTAGATCAAGCATCTGCAGCTTGTGACTTTTTTATCCAGAAGACCATTAATGGATTGGAAGGAGTTTAGCAACTGGCAGCAAGTAAGTGATCTGAGCAGATACAGAAACACTTAAAGTGTTGACAGCATGTTTGAAACACTGGACTGACCATCACTAACATAACAGGGACAAGTGACCAGGCTAACAATGCTGATCAAATTAAATTATGGACTTGTCAACCGCTCCAGCGTAGGGAAAAAACTCAACCCTGATAGACAGTTAGGGCTAATAAATTTAATAACCCAACACAGTAGCTACTGCTTTCTCATCCACAAACTACAATCACTGTTCCTCTCAATAGTCCTACAAAGTACAATCACTATACCTCTTAGTAGCCCTACAAACTACAATCACTGTACCTCTTAGTAGCCCTACAGACTACAATCACTTTACCTCTTAGTAGCCCAACAAACTACAATCACTTTACCTCTTAGTAGCCCTTAAAACTACAATCACTATACCTCTTAGTAGCCATACAGACTACAATCACTGTACCTCTTAGTAGCCCTACAAACTACAATCACTTTACCTCTTAGTAGCCCTACAAACTACAATCACTGTACCTCTTAGTAGCCCTACAAACTACAATCACTGTACCTCTTAGTAGCCCTACAGACTACAATCACTTTACCTCTTAGTAGCCCAACAAACTACAATCACTTTACCTCTTAGTAGCCCTTAAAACTACAATCACTATACCTCTTAGTAGCCATACAGACTACAATCATTGTACCTCTTAGTAGCCCTACAAACTACAATCACTATACCTCTTAGTAGCCCTACAAACTACAATCACTATACCTCTTAGTAGCCCTACAAACTACAATCACTGTACCTCTTAGTAGCCCTACAAACTACAATCACTATACCTCTTAGTAGCCCTATAAACTACAATCACTATACCTTGGTAGCCCTACAAACTACAATCACTATACCTCTTAGTAGCCCTACAAACTACAATCACTGTACCTTGGTAGCCCTACAAACTACAATCACTATACCTCTTAGTAGCCCTACAAAGTACAATCACTGTACCTCTTAGTACCCTACAAACTACAATCACTATACCTCTTAGTAGCCCTACAAAGTACAATCACTATACCTCTTAGTAGCCCTATAAACTACAATCACTATACCTCTTAGTAGCCCTACAAACTACAATCACTGTACCTCTTAGTAGCCCTACAAACTACAATCACTATACCTCTTAGTAGCCCTACAAACTACAATCACTGTACCTCTTAGTGGCCCTACAAACTACAATCACTATACCTCTTAGTAGCCCTACAAAGTACAATCACTGTACCTCTTAGTAGCCCTACAAACTACAATCACTGTACCTTAGTAGCCCTACAAAGTACAATCACTGTACCTCTTAGTAGCCCTACAGACTACAATCACTATACCTCTTAGTAGCCTACAAAGTACAACCACTATACCATTTAGTACCCCTTCAAACTACAATCACTATACCTCTAAGTAGCCCTACAGACTACAATCACTATACCTCTTAGTACCCTACAAAGTACAACCACTATACCATTTAGTACCCCTTCAAACTACAATCACTTTACCTCTAAGTAGCCCTACAAACTACAATCACTGTACCTCTTAGTACCCCTACAAACTACAACCACTATACCATTTAGTACCCCTTCAAACTACAATCACTATACCATTTAGTACCCCTTCAAACTACAATCACTATACCTCTAAGTAGCCCTACAAACTACAATCACTGTACCTCTAAGTAGCCCTACAAACTACAATCACTATACCTCTAAGTAGCCCTACAAAGTACAATCACTATACCTCTTAGTAGCCCTACAAAGTACAATCACTATACCTCTTAGTAGCCCTACAAACTACAATCACTATACCTCTTAGTAGCCCTACAAAGTACAATCACTATACCTCTTAGTAGCCCTACAAAGTACAATCTGCACAGACATATGTACAAAAACTCCACATCCACAGGGGCCATAATGATCAGAGTATTGATCATGGGCACTTAATAAAAAGAAGAAAATAACATTTAACTAAGTGACAAGGCTTCATATGCTTCTCAACACAAAGAAGTCATGTAATCTACAACCAACATGAACTAATGTCTAACAACCCTATATGACAAGCTGAATAAAAATTGCTACTGTTAAATTGTAGGTTAGTGTGGTATTTCTACGGAAAGTTTTCACAGCATCTATACAAATATCATGTAAAGACAGCTTTAATGGGTGGGACATGTGAGGATGTCACAACTGCTTCTATAACCTGCTTAAATATTCCCAAACTTTTGAAAGAGTCTGACAACAAAGACAAACTTTTCAAAGAATCTGACAACAAAGACAAACTTTTGAAAGAATCTGACAACAAAGACAAACTTTTGAAAGAATCTGACAACAAAGACAAACGTTAAAAAGAATCGGACAACAAAGACAAACTTAAGAAAATGTGAAAACTTTTTTTATTTTAGAGATTTTTTAACATCAGAGCAAAACGAGCATGCTAGACTAGCATGGATAGTGTACTACTATATAAGAAAGCCATATCATCATGATGGCTATTTGCTGGTAGACATAGGAAATGCCTTAAAGGCAATTTGAAAAACTAGCTTTTAAAGCATTTATTCTAGATCAGTGCTTCTCAAACCTTTTTGGGTAACGACACACTAAGAATATTCAAGAATTTTTGCGACACACAAAAATAATTTTAACTTATTTTATTTAAAAGATCACATTTTTTTTCCATATTACTTTGATGTATATTATTGTGATATATCAGTGTGATGGACTTATTCTTTTTAAGTAGAAGATTTTAGGGGGCATCATGCTATTTTTGACAATTTTTAACTCCCCTTTCCCCTTGTCACAAATCTTGGACCACCCTAAAGTATGTAATACTTTAGCAAAAAAAAATTTTTTTTTAAACAAAATAATTAAAATTTTATAAAAAAACACTGTGACGTCACACATGGCCGGACCCCCACCCCCCATCACACTTTCTTACACCCCTCCCCCCTCTGGAGCGTGATGTACTTTATGGACAGCCCTTTATTAAAAACTTGTCCATGGCTAAATTGAAAAGTTTATTTCTGAAGAAACATCAAAAGCATGCCAATAATATTAACTTATTTCAAAATTCTAAACCAGACCCAACATAACTTGTATCTTTAATAAAATATTCTTTTCATATTTTTATAAATTTGGGGCAGGTCTTCGGGGAGGTTGACACGGAGGCGAAACGTGGAGTGAATGAGCGTGTTAGACCTTAACATTCATACTTAAAGTTTCATTCTAATTACAATTGATATTTTCACGGGAAGTTTATGAACTAACGATTCCTATACATATCAGTAATTTTCATCCTCAAAATACACTTAAGGCAACGGTTTACATGAACAGGGATGCAGTAATTAATTTAATTATTATTTTATCAGATAAATTAATTATGCCGGCATTTTAAGCAAGCTAGGATAAAATTATATTAACTTGCTTAAAATGCCGGCTTAGTCTACTTTAAAATAATACTTAAAAGTTCAATCTCTTGGTTTTTTAAAAATTTCTTTCATACCCTAATCAATAATTTTTATAGAGAAAATGTAGCATTTAGAAAAGACATGCAATAAACCTGGTCAGACTCTTTAACTGACTGGATATAACACCACAAAATTTCAAGTCTAAATCTGCACACCCAAGTTCAAAACTAACAACAGAATATGTTGATTAAAGTGATCATGTTTATTTTAGACTGACAATAATGTTAAGGAGAGTTGCAATGTACTGATTCTATTATTAACTTTAAAACCTAGCTGCACAACAAACTTGTTAATGGCACAAGGTTTTTAAAAACTCTGTAGGGCAAAAAATAATAACATTGATATTACTTCTGAGTATGTGATCTCTACCAAATATTAAATTTTCTCATAGTAAAATTCATTAACCTCTGTGCTAAAATAAATGTTGTGCTAAACTGGATACAAAATTCACAATAAGGCAGTGATGCAATGATACCACTCACGATGGACGCATTGCCTGCCCAAATCTAATGTGTGTGTCATCTCAACCAATCTAAATTAACGTGTAGTGTACACCTTCAGTTGAGACTGCTCCCCAATTCTCATATATAAAAGCTCTTAAACTCATCCGTCCACCCCACACCCAATTTTGTTAGTTGATTCCATGGATGATTCCATAAAATGAAGAATTTGGCTTGAGCTGGTTAATAAAAAAAAAATTCTTTGTGAGTCTATCCCCTAAAGTAATACACTGCTGGATGACAAGAGAACTAATAACCCCAGTAGCTAAGTCCTTTACTGAGGGGACACACTCTTACCTACAGCTCTTCCCTTGGTATCACATAAAATGTTTGTCACAGGTGCCTGAACCAGTACTTTTCCTCCTCCTTTCTGAATTGACTGGATCATGTGAAATGCTATTTCTGATGTTCCTGCTTTTGGGTAGAATGCTCCATTTAAATAGTGCTTTATCAAGATAGCGTGTAGAATAAAAGGCACATCTTTTGGAAAAACTCCTGGATTGAGAATTATAAAAATTATTTAAAAAGTATTATTCAATACATTCTAAACAATAATTAACTTTTAAAAATTTATGATTAAAGAAAGTAAATTCAAGTATATACCGGCATATGTTGAAATAATATGTACCAACAATCTATAAATACAAAATATTATTACAGATTATACAGTATAGATCATATCATCTAAAATAGGACAGCCAAAAAAAAACAGTTGTGTTTTAACTGTATCTTTTGATGCTTTATTCCTCTTCTTCTATCCTGTATTTTTTGCTCAGTAATTGTGCCCATATTCCATCATATTGTTATTTAATATAAGTATTTAAGTATCTAATATATAATGCAAATTTAATTTAAGTACTTGTGGTTATTTATTTGTATTAATGAAGGCATAAATCAAAACATTCACATCTATATTAGTCTATTTATAAAGCTATAAATTATTGTTTTGATCAAAGTATTTGTTGTGTGTATCTTGTATAGTGTAGACAACAAAGATGTACTTATTTTTAAAAGAGTGTATGTGCTTTTGTGCTCTAGGCATAAGTGTTGATTGAGACAGAATGTAATTTATCCTATCTGTTAAACGCTTCTTATATACAGAAGATTATTGCGCCCTAAGCTTATCTATGGTTTGTGTCTAGTCATGAATTCTTCTAAGAGTTTTAAATGTCGATAAAGTGTTGGTTTTCCTTTTTGATACATGCAACCCATTCCACGCCAAATTTGGGACGGGAAGAACAAGAAATTGTATTTTTTATTCTAGCATACGGAATAGGAAAGGTGTTTTTATACTTATGTATAAGTTATTTTATTTTCAATAAATTTTGAAGTTGTTTTATATCTTTTATTTTATAACTTAACTTTCTTGTGAGTATTACTCTAAAAATGTTAGTGGTTTATGAAATATAAAATTTCCAAGGCTTATTAAACAATTGCTTTAACTGTGGTAAAATCTTACATATTGTATTTAGGTTTGCATTATCATACCATAATCTCCACAGATATAAGACAGCACAAGTTGCAACTCCTTGTTGTTTGTCAGACTGTCTAGTATAGACTGAAGAGTTCTCTCTGTGTAACCTTTCCTGTAACACTTGAAGACTAATCTATATAGGCCAGTTACTACTAGGAAACGAACTAGGACACGAGGTAATACTTTGAGCATCACAATTCCTAAGAATGAGTTACTTGCATCCTACAACAAAGAAAAATCAAAGAGTTTGTACAAAATTTTTTTAATAGAAACAGTTTTTTAAAACTATTTTTTTTAATGATCACAGCAGTTAATAGTTAATAACAATCAACCACGTGAAAATTGCGAAGGTGGTCAGGATTTTCAGATTGTATTTTAATATTTTGAAAAAAACGTATCATTTTTCAAAGGTTAATAAGTTTTCTATTGCACACACAACTTTAATATTTTTTTTAAAAAACATAGATTATGCATAATTCTAACCTCACCCCTCATAAAATAAATAAAAAGCAAATAAGTCTAACTTATTTCTGTTCTGAAAACTCTCACCTTAATCAGTTCTATATATTTGATAATAGCTTCTTTCTCTTGAGGAAACATATCAATGAGATTTTGCACATAGCGATCTTCACCTGACTTCATCTTGAAAATTTTAGCATTAGCCGGATCACCCACTGCTACCTGCACATTAGATACAGTTTTATCGATGAATCAATGTTAATTTCAATCTTTGAAAATTAAAACTAAGTGCCTGTTTCAAGGAAGGAGGTTTCAAAATGTCTGGGATAATCATTTGATATAGTGAAAGTAATGGTCTGCTGCTGTTGGAGAAATCTTAGTAAAAATTTACTATAGACGATTTTTAGAGATAAATATATATATTCTACTGCAAAATTAATCCTAATTAACAGCTGAAAGGTTTTTGTATTCTTCTGTAAGGAATCTTTGTATGTGTGGTGTGTGGGGGAGGGGGGATGACTAGACAGGACTCTCACACACAATTGATAGAATACACCAACAGTGCAGGCTCCCAGATCATGTATTTAATCTCTGCTATGGCACAGTTATGAACATGCACTGGTGCAGAACATACCCTCCAATATTCACAATCTTTTCTTATGTCAAGTGGAAAGGTCGCAGCCTGATTCTTCCAAAAGTTTTGTAAACAGAAGTGAGACCAATACAAGACTAGGTTTGGTAGTTTTCTATTATTTAATTACATCTAATACATTAAAATAGCTATTATTAATAATTAACTACAAATAAATTATTTGATTTATCTTAAAAAGGTTGAAGGGCATCTAAATTTAATGGTTATTTTTGTATTTGTGCTTTGATAAAGTTAAGAAAAAGCAAAGTTAAATTTTTGTATGCCCCTATATAATATATTTATATTAATTTATTAAATCAGCTTTTGGGCTAATTTTGCAAATTGTATTTTAAGAAATTTAAATTAATTTTTACTTGTTTTAGTGCTAATTTAATGGAACATAATGTCAAATTTTTAAAAAGTTATACAGTCGAAACCGCTTAAGTCGACGGCGTCGGGGAATGAAAAATGGCATCGACATAACCGATGATCGAGTTAAAGCGAAAACCAATATGGCGGCAAAATATTAACATGCGCTTGAAATTTCAATATGTACGTGTAATTAGTATGTGCGTTAATTAGTGATGGGACGATTAATCAGAATCGTATCGGAATATCGGGACCCTATTTCTTCACTCTTTCTTAAGGTTGTTAAGACCGTTCGTTTTTAAAAACCGTTTAAGTTTAAATATAACGCCGTTTTGCGGTGATTCCCAGATTGAGCGATACTGTGGCTTCGAAGCGACTTGCTTGATTTTCCTTACAAGCTACACAAATAAGTAACCTACACATCCCCTCATTGTCCCCGAACCATTCTCTTCTGGACTCGGAATGGTCTATCGTGACCTATATATGACTCATGACAACGCGAACTCTTCTCTATATAAACATACACAAATAAATTAGGTACTCCTTTTGAACCTTCAACTTTGACATATTTTAATTAATTCTAACCAATAGTTAAATGGCTTTTGCACACGGCAAATTCTTATGAATGAAACAATGAGAACAAAACAGTAGTACAGTACATGTAATGGTCAAAATGAGGTTGAAGGATGAATGGTTGCCAATGACAACAAGTTTACACACGGTACATTTTATTATTCCATACGATCCCCTCAGCTTACAATTCCTTCGGTAACTTGATGCTAATAGGACTAACCAACATTAATGGTGTGGGAGATTGAGAGTGGGGGTGGGTAAACTGTCTGTAGTCTGTTATATTATATATTTAAAAATCTGGGGAGCCTATGATTTTGTTATCGTCCCATCACTAGCGTTAATAAATGATAATGTTCATGCACGTGTTTTTAGAGTTTTTTTTAAACACAACAGCATTGCCGTTATTTGTTTGATGAAGCTATCGGCATGCTATAAAATTGTACATACATGTTTGCTAACAACAAAAGGTATATGTGCACCAACTGACAGCAGAAATTTACAAATTTAAAATAAAAACCAACGTCGATTATCGATAAAAACGTTTATTATTCTCCAACACATCTCTGAAACTGGCGATTTAAGTTAGCAACACAGGCAAGTGGGCTATGATGACGACGTCACCAGCACACATCCCAAGCTGATCGCATTGCCATAGTACCAGAAGCAACACAGCGCTGAGAGCAAAACGCAAGTGGGCTGTGACGTCACCAGCAGACCGTGGTGAAACATTTTCAAAAGCTGGCGATTGGTCATGGGGATCGAGATAACCGATGTTAAGTGGCAAATTTGACCTTTTTTGTGCTCGTGTTATGAGGTTTCGGCGACTTAAAAAAATCGAATTAAACGACGAGAAAATACTAAGACAAAGAGAGAATTTGGCGGTTCCAATAAAAACCGTCGACTTAATGGGGTAGTCGAGCTAAGCGAGCTCGAGGTAAGTGGGTTCCACTGTAATTGTGTTTTAAGTTTAAATCTTTCAATTTTGATTTCCCCTCATTGATCCCCATCTAACATTAAAGGCTAACCACTTTTCAGGGTCTAACAGTGGGAAATTAGTAAAGTTAAATGAGAAATAGTGAAAAAAATTAGCAAATATTTGACAAAGTTTTGACATTTAAAAAAATAAACACAAATTGCAGAAAAAAAAAGTCTAAAATTATTTTCTTTTAAAAACTACATCAATGTGTAAAAGTTATAACAGTAATATCTTAATAAGAATATAATAGATTTTTACCAACCATGTCAAAGGCATCATCCATTGCAGACCACCTCAGCTGACCACAAGTCAACTGATCTAAAAGTACACGGTCAACTTTTCCATCCTGCATATTTCCAATATAGTGTATACCTAAAGGAAAATAATGAAAAGTACCACATTTAGGAATGTTAAATCTAGAAATTTTTTTATATAACAGTTAACGGTTTCATAAAATCAGAATTTGTAATCTGAACTGAAATGATTTAATTGTCTATTAAAAGAAGAAATCAGTCTGATTTTGATTTTATGCAGTTTGGTTTCAGCACTTGACCTACCACACCCAAATCACAAATGTATTTGGAAATTGATTTTTATTTCTATTAAATAATTATTTACAGGATTGTTTTCAATGATTTAATTAACTTGTATCTTTTAAATTGAGCAGAAATGTTCAAATAAACCAACATATCTTTTTAAAATATACTTTCTTGATAACAAATATATGTTATAAAAATGTGTCTTACAAAAATAAGAATATGACACATTTATTAAAAATTATTCATTGCCAGGAATGTTTTAAAAAATCTTTGAAAGACACATAGACAAAGATGGCTTCCAGTACACCAGTTCCATCACTCTCATTTGCGCAAGAGAATTCAGCGCCCTTGATTTGCTGCTCTCATATGAGAGATTAATTATTTGTGATCTAGTTTTCAAAGATTATTCAAACTAGACAAACTACACCAGACAATCTTTAACATACTAGGGACCAGTTAACACCCCTCTGAAATCAGTAGACTTACTGTAATTAACACAGGAATTACTTTATTAATGTACAGTTATAAATACAAGACTTAATGAAATTTTCAATATTTTATTTTTGAAGGGTGGGAGGGAGGAGAACATGTGCCAGTATTTCAACATTCAAAATTAGGAGATTTAGGATTCCTTGACCTGGCTGTGATTATCAAAATAATTTATTTTATGTTGTGGGCTAAGAGTGCTGAGCTTAATAAACTCACAGAAGGAGAGATTACCTCTTAAAAAATATGTTACCGAATGCTAAATGCACAGAAAACCATTTATAAAGAGCTACTCAATGGTAAGCACCATCAGTTAATCTGACAAGAAACATTTAACTCTCAGTATCAACATCCATTTTACAGAGGAACTCAAGTAGCATCCCTGTCTTCATAGAAACTGATGACTGACTAGTTTAATATAGAATCACCACCATATTCATACATTACATCATAACTGGAACCATGCTGGATTGGTTACTACTCGGTTGTCAAAAATTGATAAAATTACAATGAAAGTTCAAGAAAAAGAATGACGTTAAGTTTACTGTGATGATGATTTTCCACATGGTTGCTCAGCACTCACTAAATTCTAAATGAGTTATTTTTAATGGGTTTTTTTCTGTTTAACTGGAAGAGAAATACTTGAACATCTCTTGTGTTTATCATATGCTATATATAAAATGTTTTTGTTTAAATTATTTTATTTAAAATCTGAAATTTAATATGTAAAATTTAATTAACAAACTTTTCCATTTATTTGGTCCAATAAAAAAATCTTACCTTCTTAATTCTTACAACATAAATTCCAATAAAGTTGCACTTACCTGTATCAAACTCAAATCCCTTTTCCACGAATGTATGGCAACAGCCTCCTGCCTGGTCATGTTGCTCTAGGACCAAAACTTTCAGCCCAGCACGGCTCAACAACACACCTGCTGTAAGACCTCCCACACCACTGCCAATAATGACAACATCAAGTTTCTCAGGAACCAAGTTAGGCTTAAATCCTGCAGAAAGAAATAATATTTGGTGATCTAAGGATAGTAAATATATTATATAAAATTGATGAGCATTACTGTATTTTCCAATTGACAGTGGAGGATTTTTTAAATGCATATTGAGATCTATAATTAAAATAATTTTCATTTCTTCTTTCTTACATTCATAATGGAATTATTAAGAAATATTTGATAGAGAACTGGTGTGAAGAATATTCTTGATTATCTAGTAATATTTGATTTTGTAAGATAAACATAGATAGTCCTGTAAATAATTGTTTGAATGGGGTTGGGTAGGGAATGACTGAGAAGGAGCCAAATTTGATTAAAGAGATTTGAAAATATTTTGGAAAAGCTTCTGAATAAAATTGCATTTTAATTAATTAGTTACACACAAAAATTAGGATTTTAAAAAATTATTGTTTTAATGTAATGCAATAGAAGTTAATATTTACACTTGTATTATAGTCTTTACTGTTTTGAATTTTCTTAGATGCTGGGTAAATTATATTTTAAAATGTTGTCATAAGATGTTTATTTACTTATTACCTGTGCTCTAATTTACAAAATTGCTGGCATATTTGGCAAATGAAAAAAATATATATAATCATAATAATTAGAATCAGTTATACTCAAATTTGCAAAATATAAAATAAGGATCCACTTGAAGACATTATAAAATTATGTACCTTAAATTTTGTCTCAATTTTAAGGATATCCATAAAAATAAGATTGCAAAAATTTTCATATAATGCCTGTACGATTAAAATATCAGCTTGCTTATGGATTGTTTCATTATTCAAATTAAATAATGCATCAAAGTCATGTGAAAAAGTGTCGTAGGAACATATTCCCATTACACCTATAATTTGCTTACACTTACATAAAAGTTTTTTTTCAAAATATGTCAAATAATATTGTAATAATTATTCATATTTGCTCGATAGCATTTAATTTAGTTAATTTTTTTGACCTGGTTAAATTGGTTTCAGTGTTTGTTATTTGCCTATTAAGATATGGGCATGTGATATAAAGTTTTAATAAAATGTTATCGGAGTTCAGAAAATTGATGAGCTACTGATTTCATTTTTGTTCTTAAATTTTTATAAGTTGGGTTATGACCTACTTTTATTTATAACTGGTATTAACTTTTACATTAAAAACAATGTATAAGTAATGGATAAAACCATAATTCAAATTAGTGTCTTAATCAATGTTCCCTTTAAGTTTTATATATGTAAAAAAAAAAAATATTTAAAAAAAACTTGTGTGCAAAGTGGCACAGCATCCATTTTAGTAGAAAATTTGATACCCATTTACAGATATTATTTAACCCTAATCAAAATTTGCTGCATGGCGTCTGCCAGATATCTGGGTGCCGCTTAGCCAAACAGCTTAAAGAAACAATATAATATCTAGTGGTAGAGAATATGTATTTCTTATCTGCAGCTGAATTTCATCTCTTTCTTGATAGCACAGTGAATTGCTGAAATAAATTTCTGTATGTAGGTTTCTTTCAAGTACCTACAATCCAGCATCCTATGAAAGCCAATAGCAATGTTCCAAAGTCTTTTGCATAGTTATTTTTTTTTAAATATTGTTATATTTATTTGTATGCAAATATAATATGTAACAGATTTTACATCCAGACTTGCCTATCAGCAAACTGTATACTTCATACTTCATGGGACTGTTTCCTCATTTGTATTAAACTTAAACTGATTCTCTACCTTTTTTTTTTGTAAGTATAGTTGACTCCTACTCCTGCAATCTTTTCCTTTAATTATGTCATCATTTCATTACTATCATGCACTTTTTTATATTTCAATAGCTGCTTAATAAATGGTGGGGTTCTTTCAAGACGTTTGTTTCATCACTCTTTACTTTATCATAATCATATATTTTGTCTTTACTAATTTAATTTAGTTACCTCAAGAGAAGTTTTTTTAAACTTATGCTACTTACTTTAACAATATGTATATAACCCCTTTTTCTGTCTATATAAAGTCTGCTTGTGCCCAACAAATGCCAAGCTATGTTATCTTCATCAGTGCTACTCAAATTGATGGTCCATGGACTGTTGCCAGTCTGTGGGCCATCAGCAACCAGTCCACAGGAGTTATCAAGAAATCAAACAAAAATCTGTTTATTATCCTATATAAAGACATACGCTCAAAACCCAAAGAGTTCTTTGAAAGGAAGTGTGGTGATGTAAAAAGCCACCAGAAACCAATAAATGATTTCCACTCTTAAATACTTGTGCATTAACAATCAGTGTTGAACTTTTAGTATGATGCAAAAAGTTTGGAAATGTTAGGTGAAACTGAGGCAAAGAAAGTGGCCTAGGTTCCACTATCATTTGACACAAAGCTTAATGCATCAACAATATGGTATGTGATATTGAAGCGCAGCTAATGGAACAGCTGAAATGGGCCTAGCATTTTTCATTGCAGCCTTATAAATCCATAGAGATTTCTTTTCTACTTCATTACCATCTACTACAACAAGTTCTGAAATATTCAAGGCAATTCATGATTACATTGCTGGCAATGTCAGATAGAATTTAATTATTGTATTGATGTGAGTACAGATGGCACTGGGGCCATGACTGCATGGCGTTGCAGAGTTCTTATCAAGATAAAGGAATTAGCACTTGAATGCAACTTGAACAACTCATGGTGAAAGTGTAGCCAAGGAGAAAATGTCAACAGAACTAAAAACATGATCAGTGAAGTTGTAAAAATTGATAAAGATTATTAAACAGAATGGATGCTTAACACAAACTTCTGTTACTGTATGCTCCTGTGTGTTTTTTGTTCATTTAAAATGAATTTTGGAACTATGACCTCTTTTACATCCTTTAGGATTTGAGTAATTGGGTGCAGAATATCCTAAACTGGCCTAAATCGCTCTAAAAAGCTCATCCTTCATTCGCTTTTTCTTTGTACTATGTGAGACTGGTTTTTCAACAATGAGCATTACAGGATAGTATGGATGTCTTTTCTCCATTGTGAGTAGCAATGTCCCCAATCGAGCTATGACTAGATAAATTTGAAAAAATAACCAGGCTCAAATGATCCATAAGACATTGTTGAGCATTGAGTTTAAACTTACATATGTACTAAGTATAGTAACTTTATTATTTTTGAATAAATTGCATGATTTTTTAAAATTACATTTTATGTTTTAATTTATTACAACTTAGGCCTAAGTAAGAATACAAATTTATGAAAATGCTATTGACTTAAAATTACGATGGGTGCCATCATCAGCACATAAATTAAATGACAAGATGACTTTCATAAATAAACAATAACCAGCATAAAACAAGCCGGATTCATGCAAAATGTCTTAGGGCTGAAGACCATGTAGGGGCTCATCTCCCCAAGATAAAGTACAGGGAAAATATTGCACGGTTCTTTTGTGGAATGGAAAATTCCTGCCAATCCGCTATACTAAAAATTTAGCGAAGCGCTGGTGTAGATACTCTAATGGTTGGCTATATCTATTAGTTTTTTAGATTATTCAAGTAGAAATAATAAGTTCCTGGTGATTTTGATTTAAAATGATTGTCTAAAATTAGATGTAGTAAATATGTTATTTTGAACACTTATGTATGGTTTATACTCACAATATACATAATATAATACATTTTTAAAAAACATGATAATGTCAGATAATGAATAAATCAATAATAAGTCTCACTGTGAGAGAGCCCCCCTAGTAATTTAATATGTAGATTTAACTTACTTAAATTACAACCATAATATCAATGTAAATGTACAATTAACAAAATAAACTAAAATTTATCATTATAACTAATTATCATAACTAAAAAATAAAGCTTTAACTTAAAGACACTTAAGACTTAAAAGGCTTTATGGCTTATGGCACAGTCATGTTATAAATTATGACTATGACTTATTATTTTATGACATATGTGCTTACTATCATTTTAATAAGTCATTCATGAAAAAATAAACTAATTTTATGAAACCTAAATTCTAATAATGATGAAGTCGTGACCATGAAGTTTAAAAATTTAATTATCAAATTTCATTTTCATGACTCATGATTCATACTAGTAGTAGTCATACACACTCTGTTTTAAAACAGCATCCCTGGACTTGGCGTCATGGACGAATGGTTCCAAAGCAGCTCTATAATCTCTTGCAAATGGGTTTCTTCCTATTTTGCTACCAAAAAAGTAGATTGACACAATGTACAAGAACACATAAGTAAGAAAGGCTCCAAGCAGCAGATAGGGATGCGTAGCCAAAAACTCGATGACTGATCGTATTCCAATATCAATGGACATTTTTTATTTATTTGTAAATTGTTCCTCACTCAATTTTAAAGTATTTAGTATTTGATAATAAAAGCTGCAACTTGCAAGCTGCAATGTCAACGAAGAACAGACAAACTTAATGACGACAATGTTGATATTTTAATGAGGACCTCAACTATGACTACAATTAATATATAATATGGCCTATGAGTGCCTATGACGACTCTATACTATGACAATAGAATAGTATAGTGACTATAGTCAAAAACTGACTATACGCTATAACTATAACGTAATACACCTTATAGTCAGTGTTACAGTTACAGTACAGACTCAGTAGTACAGTCAGTACTTTAAGTTTAAGGCGGCCTTAGTAAGTCTTACTACTTAAAAATTACAACTATAAACTATAAACCGGTTAACTTTAACTTTAAGTGAAGTAGTGCAAGTCATGTTTTATAGCGATTTTAAATTTAATCATGAAATCATAATTGTTTTCTCTAATAGTTTCTAGGAACAGAATTTAGCCTGTTTGTTCTAAATCTTGTTGTACTATCTCTAGAACATTATTTCCTTCTTTCAAAACTTAATGGACCTTAAACGACATAACAGTAATTTCCCCTTAACGTCGTTAACGCCCTTCTTGCCAGATTTTTCTCAAATGCCAAATGAAATTTTCAAACTGAAAAAGATAAAATAAAACAGAAACTAAACGAAAAATAATATAAGTATTTTAAATTTTTAATAATTAATCATTTAATGTTACAAATTTTACACACACAAAAAAAAAAAAAACAAGCTGTACTCCACTCAGATTTTTGTTTTGTTTTTTCCAAAACATTTCAAATGGCACTTTCCAGTTCCCCATATGAAAACTCTGAGAAGCAAGAATCTAAATTTTTCCAAAGGGCTAAGAGAACAATTGTACACACTACTGTTCCCTTTAAGCTGCGCGGCCTTACAGATATCTGACCGAAGCCGCACAGCTACTTAAAATTGCCACGAAGAATTTTTTTTAAAAAATATATTGCACAAAAATGGATGCTGTGAAAATTTGCAACGAGTTGTTTGTTGTTGTAGTTTTTTTTTTTCTACTTTGCAAACGGACCAACGAATCTTAGAGGGAACATTTGTTTACAAAAGTTTTTTTTGTGTGTAAAGGCTTCATACAGAAAATCAACCATTAATAAACATAGTTCCATTCTATTCTTTCTACAAATAACACAATTATGAGTTGTTGTTGGTGTTTTTTTTTTCTTGTTTTTTTTTTAAAATTTAAATTCATGTTTTGTGGTGGGATTGCATTTCCTGCTAGGACCCAATTCTCCTTTTCACCACTGGGGCCCATTCCTGGCGTGAGCCTAGCCACTAACCCCTCCTCCAAGCATTAAATTCAAAATGACATTAGAACCTTCCATAAATGACATCACGCATCAATTTTGACCGATTTTTCATTTTCACCCCCCCCCCTTTGTCTCCCTTGTCAAGCATCGTCATAAAAACTTAGACCCCGTTTCAATTCGACGTCACAAAGCTTTGTGCCCCCCCCCTCTCATAAAAGCTGTATTTTCAATTTGAAAAAATATCATGCTCAAATGACTTTTTTGTCATTTAAGTTTAAGTATGTATTTAGTGTAAGGTTGCACTATAATATCGTAACATGCGTAAAGCCATGTAAAACGTCATAAAATAAATAATATAATAGCCCAAGTCACTGGATAGCTGGCTGGACGATCCGTAACGCTATGACGTCATTGTTTGAGTTTATAAGGTGTGCATCAGGAGGTCTGCAAAATAAATTATATCGGCATCCTTCCGTCTCGCAAGACAATGCTGCATCACCGTTGGTCTGAGTTTGCATTTCCTCGTGTGGCTGTGCGGTCTTATCATTGAGTGGCAGTCTTTACCACAGCTTTTGCATACAAATTCCGTGCTTCCCAATGTTTTGGCCTTTCTTCTAGCTCTTCTGTCTGTAGCCTCCCCTATCCTTCGCTCCTCGGCTACTATGACGCCCTCTTTTACAACTGTGCGCCACGTAGATCAGTCTTCTGCCTTACACTCCCAGTCGCTTGTGCGTATTCTGGCTGCTTTCATGTCGCTTTGGCAGACATTTTTGAATCGCAGACGTTGACGACCTGTCTTCCTCGTTCCCAATGCCAGTTCTCCATATAGGAGGTCCTTGGGGATGCGGTCAGGGCTAATTATTTTTTTTACATGTCCTCACCATCTCAGGCATCTTTCACTAAGGATTGAGAACATGCTTTGGGTATTGGCACGCATCAGGACCTCACTATTTATCACTTAATCCTGCCATTTAATGCAAATGATGAGACGTAGGGACCTAAAGTGGAAGCTATTAAGTTTGCGCTCATGGGATGTATAAGTGGTCCATGTCTCTTTACCGGAAGGCGTAATTTGTTTCTTTTAGAGAGCCGCTTTCTGGGGAGCCTAGTTTCCTGCAGGCATGCGATGTCAATATTCAGTCTCTTGAGCTCTCTATCAATTATTCCTGTTTTCCGTGTGTCGTTTATTGTCTGCAGGTCGTAAGTGATGCCGGGACACATAGTCCACACGTTCCAGCTACCGATTCGAAGAGCTGGGGGCGCGGTGGTCAAAGTGATATTGAGCTGGGCTAAAAAATCAGTCACTTATTCGGCTCTGGCTATTGGTACCCCTTCGGACAGATGAGGCTCGTTAACATTGGCTGGTAGTTCATCTAGGAGAAGGAAACCCTGACTTCAAAAAACCTCCAATGCCTTGCGCGACACCCGCCAACCGGTAAAGGCTAAGGGTTTTATAAACCTTGACAGAAAAACAGGAAATAGAGCCCCTGCAAGCGGCCTATACATAAAAGTTATGTACATTCCGACGGTGGAAGAGTTTACTAATATCTCACTGGATATCAACCGCCCGCCTCAAACTGGGCAGCCCCCCCCCAGTCAAATAGGTGCTGTCCCGTCATGGCCTGCCTTCTCAAATGGGTGCGTGGAGATTAGGGTACCACTCAACAAGTGGGCTAAAAAGCCATGAAAAAAAACAAACAAAAAAAACGAGTTTTCGAATCGGTGTGAAGAGTCATCATTTAAAACTCTAATAAGAGTGAGGGACCAGACACAAACCATAGATACTCGTAGGTCGCAATAATCTTCTGTTAGAATGAGCGTCTGTAACAGATAAGATATATAAGATAATGACAGTCATTTTTTTTTCATTTTTCTTCCAGAAATTTAGCGCACAGGGCAACCTTCTTTAAGCAGCACTACGTTACAGGTTCTCCAAGCCATCTCTTGATTTCATGTTGAGATGACACTTATGACACTGGTCAAAGCTTCAACTTCAGAGTTGTGAGATGATGTAGAGATTTTACTGTCAGAGCAACTGCTTTGGAATATAAGTCACAGTTTCTGCCCCTCTGTGCGCTGTTGATGTAAAAATTAACGCCTTGCCGTGGTTTGTGTTTCAAACCCCTTAATTTAGTTTCTGACGTGTTATGTATAAGCTACATTTTATTGGAATGTATTTGTGACAGAATTTGCTAAAATATAGTTCGTTAAGAAAGATGAGGGTAGTTCAACGCAGTGGCGTCCTGGTTGTTTGTTTGTTAGTATTGAAGATTGTTTTTCTGTTTTTTCCACGGACTTTTTCTTTCTTTTGTCTTTATAGGAATCAGATTAAAAATGCTGTCTATTAATATACTCAATACGAGTCTTCAAATACATGGCTAAATTCAAAGATATTCTGGGATCTTGAAGAGATACAATCGTTTTCTGAAATATTTATAGTGTTGTTTCCAAATTTCAAGTAAAATTGCGTCTTTGAGTTGTCCAAGCTCCTTCCGAAATCCTCCTGCTTCAAGTCAACAGTCACGTGGCTGATTTTAGTTTGTTGCTAATTCTTTCAGTGCTGCAATATTCTCATGTGTTGTGTTGAGCCTTCTAGTCCATGAGGGACATCCATAGTATTTCAACTACTAAGTCCTTCAAGACTGCACTTACGACACATCTTTTCAAAATGTATTTTCAAAATGAATGAAACAACGTTACTTTCAATGATTAACGTAGTTTTTTGTGTTTGTACTGTAATTAATGTGGTTTTTATGGTATGAATGCTAATTTATTATTTATATGTATGTTTTACCTTCATGTAAAGCGCGGTGAGCTCAGTTCTTTACTGGTATACAGCACTATATAAATATATTATTGCACAGCAACATTATCAGAAGGTCGGACTTACAAGCATGGTAATAAGCCGGAATCCTTGTTTTAAAGTGTGACAGAAAATAACCGAGTTGTTAGCTACGTGATCTAACTCAACCAATCAATTTAGAGACTTGCTCCAATAAAAATCATTACAGCCTACCGCCTTTGTTGTTGTTTTGTGTTACAAATATTGGTAGGTTGGGCCTTTGATTTTTAGTAAAGCCACCGACAGCTGACGGTTGAAATAAAAACCGATTTCGAACTTGGATTAGACAAAACGCAGCTGCTCCATAGACCCATACTTAACATCTGTGGCGTTATTTTCACAATGTTTAAGGCCGTCCATAGCCTTCGTCTTAAACGTGTTATAGGCCGTACGTGGCCCTGCCACACATGTTATAGGCCGTCCGTGGCCCTGCCACACATGTTATAGGCCGTCCGTGGCCCTGCCACACATGTTATAGGCCGTCCGTGGCCCTGCCACTTAAACATGTTATAGGCCGTCCGTGGCCCTGCCACTTAAACATGTTATAGGCCATCCGCGGCCCTGCCACACATGTTATAGGCCGTCCGTGGCCCTGCCACTTAAACATGTTATAGGCCATCCGTGGCCCTGCCACACATGTTATAGGCCGTCCGTGGCCCTGCCACACATGTTATAGGCCGTCCGTGGCCCTGCCAC
>MUZC01004032.1:312392-342154 GCA_002072015.1 Radix auricularia | reverse complement strand
GCATGTTATAGGCCGTCCGTGGCCCTGCCACTTAAACATGTTATAGGCCGTCCGTGGCCCTGCCACTTAAACATGTTATAGGCCGTCCGTGGCCCTGCCACTTAAACATGTTATGGGCCGTCCGTGGCCCTGCCATTTAAAAATGTTAAGCCATGCACTTATTCACATGAGACTCACGCGTAACGTAATTCCAAGTTAAAGGGAGGAAATTCATTTCTCAACCAACAACTAAAAACCTGATTCACAATCCCCATAATAATGGAAATGTTCTGTTCACAATTACCTCCTTATTTTATAGATGCTGGTCTTTTGGCCAAGTGTTCATTCCTTAAAAATACATCATTACAAAAATAACCATGACTCATTGTTAGATTTAATCAATGAAAATCAGTAGAGGATATAGGATGACATAAAAATCATTTGTAGCTGATATGTGAGCACATTAATTAGTTTAGAGCATAATCTTCTCTAGCACTGTTGAGATGGTCTACTAACATGTTGAGATGGTCTTAGATGGTCTACTAACGTGTTGCCAAATAAATATTTAATTTTTATAAAACCTTCATTAATTTTAAACACATGGTTATTTAAAAAAATAACAATAAGAAATATGTTACTTTGTAATGAAATGTATTCGTTGTCAGTGACGCATACAATGTTCACAAACATGTTGACTGACAGATGCACTCATTAATACAAACATTTTTCACAAACATGCCTGAAACCATTAATCCATATTATTAAAAAAATAAAGAGTCAAGAAAAAGTTATTAAAAATTAAAGCTCATATATTATTTAGTTGGGTCATTTGTTAAATCCATCTAACCTGCACACAAAACAGAAAAGACATTTTTGTATTCTATATTATTATAAATACATTTTCATATTTATTTAGCAAGTGGCTTTCAAATTGTTGTGCTTCCAATCCCCAAATTATAGCCATACATTCACATTATAGATTTTTCTCACTAACTCATTTTAAAAAATAATTTTATATTATAATTTGTACTTTGTATTTGTGATTAAAATAAGTAACAATGTTACAGAACCTTCATATAGTTACGAGTTTTAATAATCTGTTCAATAAAGATATTTTTTAAAGATAATTTTTTAACAATGTTATGAGACATATGGCCATATAAATGTGATCTCATACAAGACATTCTATATATTTCTGACATGATATTCAATTTCCCCATCACAAAGGTTTCATTGATTTAACACCAGTAGGATAATCCTTGTTAGTTCTTTACAAAAAATCTCTTACTACAGAAGACTTAAAGCATGCATTTTTATTAACAGAAGAAAATAAAAGCTACACAATAAAAAAAATTTTTTTAAAGCAAAATTATTGAAAATTTGTTCTTATCAATGCTGTGGAAATACAAGAGTCTAATATCATTGCTTTGAAAAAAACAACAGGGGAAATAACTCATTCACCAATAACCATTAAAAAAGAACAGAAAGATATTATGGTCTTAAACAAAGAGAAACTCAAGCATTGGTAAATTTCAACATAAATACCTCTAAAAGATTCCCAAAAATCAACATCAGTTGTACAGGTAGATAAATCAACCCACAGCCAACCATATTTAGGCTGTGAGTGTCATGAAACCAGGCCACATACAGATATTGATAATTTCATCTTTAGAAGTAATTACGTTGATCTCAGGAATACATTTATATTGACTGGTTTACATTTAACATTTTTTTTTTTCTTCTTCTTTTTGTCATTTTTGACATAGATATCACATTAATCATTTATAGATTTATTTGGAAATTGTTTACATAGTTCTATTTTAAATATATTAAAATGATTGAAAAAAATCCAATATAGAAACATCAAAAAGCAAAGTAAAATGAATGTACTTTTAATATCTAAGCTTTAGAAATTAGATATTATATAAAAAGGTTTTATGGTAATATATTTTTAAGCCATAGGACACGAGTAATTGATTCACTTCCTTGAAAAATATTTTTTAAAACAAGTTTTTAAAAACATCATATAAATAAATTATCAAGTAAGAATTGTAAGCAATTCTATTTTCAGAAATCCATAAATATTTATTGACATAAAAAATATGTCTTATTTTATTTCTTGTCATGGGTAACTTCACATTGTAACATTGTAAAAAGAAATGTAAGTCAGGTTGACTGGAGTAGGCACACTCTATAGAATTTAAGTACAACAGTGAACACATTGTTTATCTTGTAATTGTAAGTTTCTTAACAAAAGGAGGTATATGAAAAAATATTACCATTGACTATTGCACATTTAAGTCTTTAATTAATCTTTAGAAATTCCAGTTTTGTCTAGCGGCTTGCTACTGCTCAGAGTGCAATTGTCACATAGCTGGACAAAGTGAATTGTTTTAAAATTAGTATTTTAAAATATTTCTGCTTATTATTTTAAGATTTAAAAATGCATAACATTTAATTGGTATAAAACTTAATTTTTCTTTTATCAACATGTTTAAAATACCAGTGCAACATCCTAAAAAATTTACAATGTATTTTTATGCAATACATGAGCAAGAATATCTGACTAAAAATTGTTTTGATAATGAAGGCTGTCAAAAATTTTGTAGACACTGTAAAGACTAGTGAAGAATCAACCAACAATCCATATATAATAATATGATGTAGTGCATCATTTTACAAAAAATAAAAGTAGAACCTTTACACAGACTATGAGGTTGAAGTGTATATAAACGAAATGATTACAAACTATGTAATAAACAAAAATAAAATATGGGAAACTCTAACTACTGCTCATATGTTACTTACTCTCCAAACTTATTTTATTATAAATCACCATTTTTATTTGTGTCAACCTAGAAAATAAAATAAAACTATTGACATATGTACCATGAACAATGTACTGGCTTTGGTTGACTTTGTTTTGAGACTTATGCAAGCTAGTACTATTTTATTTTCAAAAAATGTCATTGAGTAATATGTTAAAAGTTTTTATTGTCATGTTTTAAACTTAGGTTAAAAACAGATTTAAATATTTAAAAATTTCAAGTAAGTCAAAGGACATCAATGTTAAATAAATATTAGCATTAAAAAAATATTTAATACTAAACACTAACTACAAATCATCTTTTTCCTGTTTTTTATCTACCTGAATTTCAACATAAGGACCATTTAAAAATTCATCTGGAACACTAGCAGCTGAATTGGGTTTTTTATAAAACCCTTTGCGCAACAAAAGCTCATTGCACTCTTTCTGTTCAAGAGGGCTGAGGTCAATTGTCTGAAATAATTTAAGTGCTCAGATTAATTTTTTTTTATTACAACCAAATGTATATATATTTTTAACAATCGACACTTTCTGACTTTATAAAAATAGAAATATTCAAGCAAAACTCAAGATTAAGTAAGTTTGACACACCTGTGTAAATCAACAATTTCTGTTAAAATATAACTATAAGACAAAATTATACATTTTAATTATTTTATCAGCATGATTAAAAACAGTTTATGTTATATAAATTACATTTAAAACATAAACCTATCTTTTCTACTCCTAATAATAACAGTAATTAAAAAAAACAATGGTCACAAGTTTGTTAAAAAAAAACAAAGATAAGATTCAAGTAAAAAGTGCAATTTAAAAACAAGAAAACGGATATGAAAAATGATTGAAGTAAATCAGATCAAAATTTTATAAATTTATTTCCTTTATGCATCTTATCTGATCTAGAATAAATTAGAAGTCAGTAACTTGTGGCAATGAAATTTTCATTTTAAAATTAAGACAGAGAGGTACAACTACAGTGAAGTGAATAAAGTTCCTAACAGCCTATTTTAGCACTAAAGAAATACATTAGAGGTCTTATGTTTAAATTGTATAAGAAATGTGTTATTTAAGTTCTGAAAATATGTAGATATAATTTGTATTGTTTGTTTCAATATAAAATTTTTTATTTAATACTACATTGTTAGTTACCTCCAAGATCTCATCATCAGCATTTAGTAAGAGTAATTCAGGACTAGCACCAGGTTTTGCCTGGAACTCAACATTGTGACTGAGAATTGGAGTTAAGTTCAATCATAAACAATCACATAATTTTAAAACTTTTTAAATAACCTTTACTTGAATTTTAAAATGAATTACCTGTCATTTTAAAATTTATAAAACATGTTACAATTCCATGCTGGCTAACTAATAATCAATTAATTGAGTTTTCATAATTATGATGTCCACTCTCATCAATATAGTTTGTTAAAGGATACAACAGAGGGAGATCTCTATTGATAAACCTCTTGACCTCTGGCAGTCTGTTGAGTCGTCACCCAGTGCAACTCTGGAAAAAATTTAAGAATTTGAATTTTTGGGTAGGTTTTTTTTCTGATGATTGACATACACATTTCAAATGGATATATTTTTAATGTGGCAAATTTAACTCTTCTTGTGCCATAAGGTTTTTGGAAAACTTCCACCTCAGTGCCGTAAGAATTTCCTGAATTGCGATCAACCGGTTATGAAGTTAAAAAACTTGCGTAAAATCCATTTATATTATTATTGTTATACTGACTTCATCTATTAGGATAAGAATGGTTATTTTATGTATCCAAAAGACCATATTGAGTTTAAAACTATTTTTAACTGCAGTTTAGTACTATTATTTTAGTATTAAAGTATAGCAAAATCGCATCTTGGAAAAAAGCCTGTAAGAACTACCAAAAAACTTCGCGAATCTAGCGATAACACTAAAGATGGAAAAAAACGCCATTGCCAGAAGTCAAATAACTTGTTTTTCACGCACTGAAGAGTTTTTATTTCTGTGATTTACTAACTAGGTAAATGAGTAAGGAAAGAATAATTTTCATGCTATGAAATATGCATATTAACTCTTAAAGTCGCAGAAGGGTTTGCAATAAACTTCCGCCTCAGTCCCATAAGGATTTCCCGTATTACGATCAACCGGTTATGAAATTAAAAAATTTGCGTAAAATCCATTTATAATATTATTGTCATACTGACTTCATTTTTTTAGGCTAAGAATGGTTATTTTACGCATCCAAAAGACCGTACTGAGTTTAAAACAATATTAACCTGTAGTTTAGTACTATTATTTTAGTAATAAAGTATACGAAAACGTATCTTCGAAAAAAAAAACTTTAAAACTACCAAAAAACATCACGAATCGAGCAATACACTAGCACGGGCAACGGCCGCCATTGCCGGAAGTCGAATACATCATTTTTCAAGCATTGGAGAGTTTTTACTTTCCGAGATCTCATTTCTAACGAGAGTGGTATCTAGGGACACATTATGATGCTTTACGGATAGCGGGAAGAGACGCATTACGACACTTTGCGACTTTAAGAGTTAAATAAACCAGTGCTTTTTTTCATATAGAACGCACCCTAATGGGTGTTCTGGCACCTTTTTTCAAGACTTTTTATATTAATGTCTGGAATATTTTGTCTCACTAATTTTTCAAATTTTGTTTAATATGCCATTTTGGTTTTATTTTTTTTTAACAGAAAAAAAGCACCGATATTAGATAATAAAGTGGTGAGTTTACTCATGCAGTATAAAGACTAAAGAGCTAGCTAAATACATTTTTTCAAGTTAAGACTATGATATTTATTAATATTATATTATTACATAATAATATTAATAAATCTTAAATTTTAATTTTATATCAGTTTACAATCCAAATCCACCTCTAACAACATTCATAATTAATTCAGATCTTGGCCTGTATGTACACACTGCATAATCGTATGCAACTGATCCCGGATCTGACCAACTGATGCTAAACTAAATCGAAGTCTAAGTTATATATATTTATAATTTATATCCTGGATCTGATCACCTCCTGCCGTAAGTCAGAACAGAAAATATATCATGCTTGTCACAAGTCACAATCCCCTATGTTAAGCGAACAAATTGCCTTGCTCTCACTTGCCTTCTTAAAGTTTCTTACTGATCACTGATACTGTACAGTAACTGTACTACCGACTGTACCGGCACCACTGACTCACTGTACTAGTTTTACCTGTCTACTAGTAGTTAGTAGTAAGTAGTGACTAGTACTAGTACTAGTAAGTAATAGATCTTATCAGTTAGTCATCGGAAAAATTATATTCATATTAAATGAAGATTGGGATTATTTATTATTAATACTTACTACCACTCGAGCACGCATAACTTCACTTTTTTTAACATCATCAGCCTTGAGATGTGATAAAAATACACAAAATAAAAGCCCAATACACGTCAGCATTTGCGTGGCACCCATGATTGTTTAGCCGGACAACACAACTTGTCAACTATTTCTGACTTCTTTTAATTCAGTGTCAAGAGAGCTACAATCAAACAAATAACATAAAACCATTGATACCAATAAAATAATGTCCAAATTTATTCATAAATTAATAATAATATAGTTTTTTTAAATCAATTTTTTAATAGATATTTTAAATTTCATATTAAAATGACCAAAATTATATTTCAAAATTTCACGTTAGAGCTTTCATTTTGGAAATCAATACTACTACAAATAAAAAAAACAAATTACACAAACTATTTGTGTAAGCTTAAGCAGACAATAAATTGAAGCTTTATTAATAGAATATTATTATGCACTAATTATTACTTCATAATAAAGCTTCAATTTATTGTCTTCTTACACAAATAGTTTGTGTAATTTAATTTTATTAAAAAGCTTTATGAAGTCCCATTCTATATGATCTACTGCAAATATGCACACACATCTAATAAATTACAACATGATAATAATTAAACTTTGGAAGCTGTAAATTCAGTGTAAACTAAGAAAATCAAGCGTGTCAGACAGTCTCTAGGCGTGTATATATTATATATTTGATTTCAAAGCAAAAGTTACTTAAATAATGTTACTGAATACTAAAATATGTAGTCAAAAACGAATGGCTTGTATACGCCAAGTGTTAACGTTAAGTGTGCAGCATTGAACAGATGATCTTAACTACATTATATTTGTGAAAGTGATCGTGGTATTCCCATGACACAATAGTGCAGCTAAGGGCCTGCGGGCTGCAGCGGGTGGGACTATTAACAAGATGTAAGGGCATTGGTGCATCCAGGGGGTGCGGACCAGGGTGGCACCATCTAAGGTGGGCGTCCATCGGTGACGTCACGCACCTTGGGGGAGGGGTGTCACATATTTGTGACGATGTGTGAGCAGAGGCGTCCCTAAGGTTGGTGTCACCCGGGGCGGTAGCTCATGGTGTCACCCCTCATGATTTAACCCATAGAAATCCTCAGAGTTTTCCAGTGCAAAATAACGGAAATATATAGAATTTTACGGCCTGGTGTCACCCCCTGATGGTGTCACAGGGGCGGTCCGCCCCACCGCAGCCCCCTAGCGACGCCACTGTGAGTGACTAGGGGGGAGATCGGCTTAAATCGCGTGACGTCATTTATGGACGGTCCCTAAGGTATCGCAATAATCTTTTGTATAGAAGGAGCGTATGTAATAGATAAGATAATGCAACTAATGCACAAAAAATTCATTTTTAAGTTAATTGAACAGAAAAGACTGAGCACGCATTTTGATACTATGTTATACAGTGACACAGCTGCGATGAACTTTTCTTGACATGACTTAGATGATATTTAAATATGACACAGGGGTAAAAGAAAACATAATTAAAATGAGCTTGAAAGAAAAGTAAATTTATAGAAAATCATCAATATACTTTAGATTGCATTCTTATCACAAACACATAAAAAAATTTACAAATGTTCTTGAAAAGCGTTTCAACAACCCTCTGGAGTACTTATCGCGTCGCTGTATCCGGCACTCTAGGTAATCCTCTTGAACACTGCACACAAGAGATAAAGGACAATGGCTTTTACTTGCTGTATGAGATTTTACATTTATCCTACCTATAATTGATTTAAAGGGGTTAATCTAACACAAAAAGAAATGCGAGCAAAAAGTTGTATTATCTTATGTTTTAGATTTTTATCAAGGCCCTTTTATGATTATTTTTGATAATTGTTAATTTTTGCATTAATTCTAGTTCTAAAAATCTACGTTTATTGAGTAGGGTAGTTACACAAAGAGTTAACCGCACCTAGAGACACCAACCCAAGCTAGGGTAGTTACACAAAGAGTTAACCGCACCTAGAGACACCGACCCAAGCTAGGGTAGTTACACAAAGAGTTAATCGCACCTAGAGACACCAACCCAAGCTAGGGTAGTTACACAAAGAGTTAACCGCACCTAGAGACACCAACCCAAGCTAGGGTAGTTACACAAAGAGTTAACCGCACCTAGAGACACCAACCCAAGCTACGCCGCTGACTAAATGAACAACACCGGATGCCAACTTAAAAATTGCATTATTTCATAGCACACAATTATGATTTTAAACGCTGATCGCCGACAATTCCTAGAATCAATACAAAAGCGTCATTTAAATGTTATTTTTATTTTAGATTATTTTTTTTAAAATAATTATTTTTAAAAAAATCATAATAAAAAATGGAATCCCATAAGCATATCTGAAAAGAAAAAAAAATGACCATGAATTAATGCAGTTCGAAATGTTACTTACAATTTTGTGGTGGTGGGAAGCTTTATTCATATTATTTATGTAAAACACCGGGTTTTTTAATATTTATATCCAATACGACTACATAAGCGGTTTTGAGTACCAAATGATTCCAAGCAAGGTTAACGGTTAACACATGACTTATACGTATGTGTGGCGTAACAAATGTCTAAAACAAGGCTAGATGTTAAATCTTTTTAGTAGAGATAACCAAAGAACAAAACAATGGCTCCACAAGATGGGTCCAAATAGAGATAGAATGCTTTGGTCGTGGGTGGATTCATCATTTGTCAGGCTGACATCTTACTGCCTTCTCTGCCAATGATTGGTGTTGACGTTACAGATAAACATTTGTTACAGGGTTTGGTGAGTGTGTCTTCCCGGCATCTTCACGCTCCTGATGCAGTCACAGCTGCGCTGGGCAGGGCACGTAGCCCGAATGCCAGACGAGAAACTATCAAAGAGACTCTTCTATGGCGAGCTCCAGCATGGCCAGCGGTCCCATGGTGGACAAAAGAAACGCTTCAAAGACACCTCTAAAGCCTCACTGAAAGCGTTTGTCATCAACCCAGATACGTGGGAAAGAGCTGCATTGAAACAGTCCACCGGGCGCCAATCCATCCACGAAGGTGCCAGGACAAGCGAGGCAAAAAGGATCACCGCCGCAGATAAGAAGAGGCAAGCCCAAAAGGCCCGTCCTGCCAACTCTGCAGGAGACATTCCGCTCGTCCCATGTTCTTTCTGTTCCCAAACCTTCCGTGCCAGGATCGGCCTCGTCAGCCATCTGCGCACATAGGCCAAATCAGTCCCAGCAACCCTCAGATGACTAGAAAGGTCCTCGTCGACTCGACGGACGAACAGCAGACGTAAAAAATTAAACATTGTTTTAAATTAATTAAAAATAACTAAATTTAAATTCGTTGACATTATGGTGAAGTACTTATATTTAAATAAAAAATGTAAATTGCCTGTTTTTGCCACTTCCCATGAAATTTTCAGTTTAATGACGTCATACATCTTATTTTTAGCTTTAATCAAAATTATCGATTAATTATTCGGTAATTTTTCAAAAGTTAACGATTAAAATATAATTAATCGATAACAGCCCTAATATATATATACATATATAGTACAGCAGAAAAAGTAGAAATAATTGCAAATAAGCATGAAGAATGACTAAGGTCGGCCATTCACATTTGATGCTTGGCTAGCCGGAGTGGTGCAGGTGCTAATCGGAGTGCGCATGTTTCGAGACTAGCAACGCGTCGGTGGTTTCCCGCTCCCCCTTCCCCCGTGACGTTCAATCGCGTTCTGATTTCTTCCTGCTGTAGTTTGTGTCCGTTTTACACCCCCCCCCCTTTTTTTTTTCTAGGTATCTAGTAAGAATTATTTCATAGTATGACATTGGCACTATAATAAAAGTAACATTGACTGAAATCAAGGGCAGAGGGTGAAAATAACTTACAATTTTAAAGAATCACTATTTTTATGTTAAATTTACAGACTTAAAACTCTTCTTTCTTATCTCTTGGTTTCGTGGTTTTAGTTGGACAAGATAAGCACAAACTTTTCGATTGTTCCTAATGCTACCTATTTCGGTTGTCACTATGATAACCTATTCAGTTGTCACTATGAATATGACGACCTATTTCAGTTGTTCCTATGATAACCTATTTCAGTTATTCCTATTTCAAATGCAACGTTTAACCCTCAGTAATCCCCCACCCCTAATTAAAATTATTGACAATCATATCTATATTTCCTACTAACTTAAAATAGTAACAAAATCACGTCCTCTAATTTAGAATCTAAAGAAATTTTTTTAAAATGTTTTATACGAGTAATGCAACACACTAGTAAGAGATTTTTTTTTTTTTAAACTTTAATACAGTGTTAGTTAGCTCCGATTACGAACTTAATTCATTCAAAAACTCGATTTGTAACTCGAAACGTTGATATCAATGAATTATAAAAGATGAAATGATCCTGATTTTTTATGAACAACGGGTTGTTTACCTGATAAAACGCAATGATAAAGAGAAAGGGGTCAGTCAAATAAAATAATTATTAAATTTTCAAAAGTTTTAGTCTTAAAAAAATATATCTTTTCATTAAAAAAAAATGACGAGGGGACATCTGTCAATTTCTTGCTTTTTTTACTCATTGATTTTGCCACAATGAACTCAGTTGATTTTTTTTTTTTTGGCTTTGGATTACACCGTAGCTAAGTTTTTTTTATTAAATAGATTCATAGTATTAGTTTTTGTTTATTTTATCTTTAAGAAAGGTGATAAGTCCGACCCTGGTAATTACAGACCTGTATCACTTACCAGTATCACATGTAAATTACTGGAACACATAATATATAGCAGAATAGTTAACCACCTTGACAAATATAATGCCCTATGCCAACACCAACATGGCTTTAGAAAGAACAGATCATTTGAAACACAATTGATAGGCCTAATAGATGATCTATCAAAAGGCTTAGATAATAATGATCAAATAGATACAATATTACTAGACTTCTCAAAAGCATTCGACAAATTTCACCACCTTAGTTTACTCAAAATAAACTTAAATACTTTGGAATCTCAGGTCCCTTACATCACTGGATCCAAGATTTCCTATTGGGTAGGGAGCAAACTGTAATAATTAATGGTTCTAAATCTACACCAATAAAGGTTAACTCAGGAGTTCCACAAGGAACTGTCCTAGGTCCCTTACTATTTTTAATTTATATAAATGACTTACCCAACAATATCTCAACAGGAACTAAAGTTAGGTTATTTGCTGATGATTGTATAATCTATAGAACAATCAAGTCAGAACAAGATAGCAAAATTTTACAAAAAGACTTAGATGAATTAATAAAATGGGAAACTAACTGGAGTATGTCCTTCCACCCAGAAAAATGTCAACTGCTAAGAGTAACAAAGAAAAAGAAACAAATAAATTCAAAATATTTCATTCATGGAAAAGAACTAACCCAAACTAAAGATGCGAAATACTTAGGAGTCATAATAAATGAGAAACTATCTTGGAATCCCCATGTCAATGAAGTTATTAAAAAATCAAACAAAACCTTAGGCTTTATAAAAAGAAACTTTTACAAATGTAACAAAGATATAAAACTAAAATGCTACCTCACCCTGGTGAGACCTATACTAGAATATGCATCTTCTGTATGGGACCCATCCACCAAAGAAAATATTGATAAGTTAGAACAAATCCAAAAAAGAGCTGCCAGATTCATTACTGGAGAATATTCAAAACTGACAAGAGTAACACCATTAGTTAAATCATTAAACCTTGAAACACTAGAGGATAGAAGAACCAAGAGTAAATTAGTAATTATACATAAGGCAATTAATTCTAATTTAGAAATACAACACAAAGATAACCTAGTACAACCCTCAAATAGGCATAAAGTTAAAAACACCTTCCTTATTCCATATGCAAGAACAAACACATACAAGTTTTCTTTCTTTCCGTCCGGTATTCGGGCGTGGAATGGGTTGCCTGAAGAAACCAGGAAAGCCTCCACTTTATCATCTTTTAAAACTCTAGTAAGAATACAGGACTAAACACAAACCATAGAAATACGTAGGACGCAATAATCTTCTGTACAGAAGGAGCGTCTGTAACATATAAGATAAGAAGGCTCCCCCCACCCCCAAACCACGAAACGTTTTTTTTTTAAAATCGGCTTATTCATACCCTGTTTTAACAAAATCTAAAAGCCTGATTGCACCCATATTTTGTTCCGTCAGGGATGTCGCACACAAGGACGACATTGTCATGTTCAATAATTATTTATTTCTTTGTATCCTCTCTTATACGTCTTTGCTTCCAAGCAGCAACATTACCGTTCTTGGAACTTACAATTCATGGAAATGATGAGAGAGATCAACTGAAGTCAGAGCCATTGCTATTGCTATGAAATCTTTTACTGCTTTGTATGGGCCAATAGGCATGTACGCAAAACTAGGTTACTAGGCTGAAGCTTGCAATGTTAGTATTCCATAGCCATTTTTTGGTACCGTTCTCATCATTTATGCTTCTTCAAAACAGAGTAATCAAAGCCATATTTATATACTTTAATAAATCTAATACAAAAACAAGGATGTCAAGTTTTAAAAAAATATTTAATAATGATCTAAGCAAAAATTTGATGTTCAGACTGTGACAAACAATCAGGTAAATTCAATAACATATCAACAGCACTTAATCATCAGATGGATTGCTTCAATATAAAACAATTTTTACAGTCAATACCTTTGTACAAATATAAAATATAACACTGCTGTCTTTGCAACAAAAGGCACAAACAGAAGTAATGCCTAAAATGTCAGTGTACAAACTTATATAAATTATAATACAGGTCATTTCATAACAATTCAATCAATCACTTCTTTATACATCTACAGCTGTCCACTCAAAAACATTCAAATTCACCACTTCTCTATACAACAACCAATCACTACATCAAAGTAATCAACTCAATCACTTCTTTATACAACAACTCCCCAGTTGTTTATCACTTAAACATTCAACTCATTGACTTCTTTATACACCAAGATCTACAGTTTTCTCCTGCATCATTTATCAGATCATAGCACAACTCTCACAAGTATTACATGAAAAGCTATATTTACAACAGGAACACTGAGCCTCTGTAATATGTGCTGGTATCAAAAAGTTTTTTCTTTACTTCAGGGATCAACAGAACACATGTCAATCCAGTTGATTTGGCAAGGTCCATTACTGCTACTGAGCTGAGTTTTTTTTTCTCCATCAAATTAATCCTATTTTTAATCTAATGTAATAAAGGCAAGAATTTTTAGGTATACAAATTCTATCAACATAAAAGTTGTTACAAATGGAGGTTGTTTTTTTCTTTTAAACTCACAAAGACACTTTCTTACTAGCTCACTGATAGGACAAAAATCACTGTGCACCAAGCCTGCATGCTCAGCACACTCCTTCATGGTAGCAAGTGCTGGAGACCTATGCAACTACGCAAAGCAAATAAAGCAGCTTAACGCCTTCAACTTATGTTGCTTGTGTAGGATCCTACATATCAAGTACTCAGGAGGAGCCATATGCTGAGTAGGCACTGAGAGGCGCCTGCGGTGGTTGAGCCATGTCCACAGGATAAGCTCAGAGCGAATGCCAAGAGCCCTGCTTTATGGTGAACTGGCACATGGTATGAGAAAAAGAGGTTGTCCCTGCCTGCGCTACAAGGACGTCTTCAAAAAATACATGTCGCGGGCGTGGTTCGGCCGTAAAACGTGGGAGGCCATTAATGAGGAGGGCAAGTAACGGAAGCCAGGAAAGAGGGAATGGGGAGAAGAGGAGCAGGAGTCTACGCCATCGTCCCTTGAGGATGGACAGATGCCATATATACAACTTGAAGATAAAATTTATTCCACTTTTACACCATAACATAAAGCTAGAAAAATAAAAATAAACTATTTATTGTAATAATGACTTGAAGTATATTGGTTTTAGTTCATAACTAAGGTCAGTCTGTCTTTTAAAATCTAAAGAAATTAAAATGTTTAAGTTTGAACTTTTACATTTTAGATATTAGTATGTGAAAAAAGGTATCTATCTATATAATTCTCCTCATGGTTCAACCATGCTGGACACCAAGCAAACTGTCTAACCCCACCGACCAATCAGCTGGCAAGAAAAGGTATGCAGAGGTTGAAGGGCCATTGAGGCCAACAATGCGTTCAATTGAGGTCAATTACTTTGTTCTTTCATCACAACAGAATAGCATGTATTTGGTAGTGTAGTGGTTATAACATTTGCCTAACACGCGGATCAAGCCCCAGCTATACCTTTTTTAATTTCTAAAAATGTCTGTGTATATGCCCGTTCATTTCCCACTTTCTTTTTGAATATGACTTCGCAACACGGCTGTAAGCTTTATTTCTCGACATTGCCATAATAACTTAGTGCTCTCCGTTGTGCTCAGTGACAGAAAAGTTGTCACACACTCTCCTCAACGATAACTTTCATAAAATGAATATTTAAGCCGCCCTCCCGCACTCTCCAGGAAAGCGCAACTGGGTGTATCGCAGCTGCTACCTCACAAACTGTAGTTTCAAATTTGCCCTTTAGTTTTACACGCAGACAATTCCATGTTAGATTAGCCTTTGCCATGACAATAAATAAAGCACAGGGCCAATTGTTCAAAAAGATATGTCAGTATCTTCCAAAACTTGTTTTCAGTATGATGCTCTCTCCAGACTTCCTTCTTTTCATTCACTCAGTCGTTTGCCCAAACCCACCCCATTTGGACAACTGTGTTTTTCAGGATGTCTTCACCCTAAATCAAAAGCACGTATGCTACGACGCTGGTCGGCTAGTAAATAATAATACAGTTAAATCAATATTTCATTTTTATTTTTCTGGTACACCTTAATTTCTACCTTCCTCCAAAATATTACTTAGTTTGGTGGTGATGGCAGGTGTTTGGTGCTGCTAAATATGATAGGTAAGGTCAGTGTGTTTGTGATGTGGTTGGTACTGATAAAAGGTTTTCATGATCGATAAAAATGGAGACTTTTATCTGTTTCAACATCCCTATGTTAGCTTGCAGCCCTGCAAGTTATTTTTTGATTGAATAGTGTTCAAGGAGAGTGTTTTAAATGTTAGAAACTTGATCTCAGCTCTATTTGCTCACCTATTTGAAATAACTTCTCTCCCTTGAGCTTCCTCTACCAACTCATGCTCAAGTCCTTGGTTATCGAGGTCAACGACTTAAAATCCCCAGGTTTACCAAGATGTTCTTTTTTTCAGCAGTGAGCACACTTTAAAAGTAATCCACATATTCCATCCTCTCACTTATCAGCTTTGCAGACTTGGAGAATAACACTTTTGTCCTAAATTCACATAGATGAATGGATGATAAAATGTCTTACAAGATGCTACGTAGTCCGTTTCTTCATAACAAATTTGCCTTTATGCAACTGGGAAATGTAAATGCGTAGTTTTGAGTTGTCTCCACTTCGTTTAATCCAAATCTGGAAAGAGAAATAAATCATGGCAAGTTGAAATATAACATTCATTTTGGCTTGAAAATATTTTAATATTTTCATTACCTCCTTGCAGTTACAAATCTTAATTTATTTACGTGCAGCAAGCAAAACTTAATTAATTTAAGCCACACTAAAATTACATGTTTGATTTGAAAAATTATAACTATTGTTACAGAATATCTGACAGATAAAAATCATGAGCTTTGTTAAAGAACATAAAAATATCCAAACCTCTTGATTTCCTATATTTGTGATAGTTCCATAGATTCTTGGTCCTCCTTCTTTGCTATCTACTTGCACCATTGTGTTTCTTTGATACCTGATGAGACCTTGAACTCTTATTAAACTATTACAAACAGTCTATAAGGATAAGTGTTTCATTTTCCCCCCTTTTATAAATATAAATAATCAATTATAATTTATAATGTAATGGGCACATTGGACTGTTATGATTATTTGAAATCAGATGGCAGCTGGAAAAGACCAGATTTTTACCCAGCCTAAGTAAAGACAATTTACCCATAATTGAACTCACCACTTTTTGTCATACCACAATCTCCCGTCCTCTATCCTAACATCCGAGGAGTTCTCTGGCACAGGACTGGGACTGGCAATGATCTGTTTCTTTGCAACTGGTTTTCCACTGACTTTGAGTAGTACCCTGATGTCTGCTGAGATTTCGTTGTCATCCAAGAGGAGGCTAACCTGAGGTGACTTCAGTTAAAGACAACAATGTTGTACACACACTTGACATCTCATTTTAAAACATACAAAATTTGAATTGAACAATAATTTTGCATTAGCTACACTATTGTGGTGGGTATTTTTTTTCTTAAGTTTATGCAAATTAAGTCATTAAAAAAATATTAAAGAATACAGTTATTGAATTTAACAATAACTTTGTATTAACAGCACCATTTGGGGTGGGTATTTTATCTCAAGTCATATAAAAAAATAAAAGAACAAGAAAACTTAGTGTAGATAATCATAACAAAAGGATATCAGGCGAGGGTTTTCTTCTTTTTTCTGGTATTGGGACTGGGTCATTTGGTCGCCTTCTTAATTTGCGTGTCATTGTGGGCTTTACTTCCATGAAATCAGCTGAATACAAAATAATTTTTAGTTAAACATCAGAAACAATTCCTGGAAAAGGTATTGAATTTTAATTCTGTTTAAATAATTTTGTCCAAAGATATGGAAAAATGTTCAGTATTAAAATCTGTTAAAATTTGACATGTTAAAAGAAATCCATTTCCAAAGAATTTTAAAATCATACCTCCATTTAAATCCATTGTTTGTCTTTCAAGCTCTATCATACCTCGTTTTTCCTTTAAATCACTTATCAAACTCTCTTTCATATCAATTTTCTTTTCCTGTAAGTCAAACGCATGTTTAGTTAAAGCTATTAATATTAAAAATCTTAACATGGTTAAGCTCAATATAACATTATTTATCCTATTTTGCACAAACAAATTTCATCTATTATCCTGATTATAAAAAAATCTAAATCAGAGCATTGGAGAAGAAAAAAATGTTAGTTCCTACTAAGATTAGGGGTAAAAATAAAATACAAAATATCATTAGTCAAAAGGGCTAAAGACCACAAACTGTTGTTGTGTGTGTTTGTAAGACTGGATATAAGTGTTATCCTTTTTTAAGTCTTTTCGGTTTCTTCTATTAAATCCAGAGCCTGTAAATTAGTTATTTCTGGAACTGAAAAGTAGGGTGAGCCACATTTGTTAAAATAAGAACTTTATTTTTCCACAAAGGGGCTACATTACATATATATTTTATTTTCAAACATTAAAACATTACACATGAGAATCCTGTGTTAAATACGGATACGCTATGCCTTACCTTAAATTAATTTTTTAGGAAGAAAGATGAATGGTAATTGAAATCTTTGAGCAAATCAGAGGGAGAGCTAAGGGAGGGCATGAGCAGAACTAAAGATGGTTGGGGGAGGGAATAACTCAGTCACAGTTGGAGCAAGTATTTAGATGTGGGACAACAGTTATTGAAAAGATTTCTTCTCCAATATCCTGATCTAAATCAATTTAAAATTTAAAAGTTCATCAAATTTTAAATTAAAATTTAAAACATCATAAATGCTTAACTATAAATCTAAGTGTGTTGATACAAGAATAGCTATGTAAACAGACATTCTGATTCTAATGTAAACACAGCTATTGCATGTATCTATTTTTTTAATAACCAATTTTTATTTAATATATTGAACACACCACCCTTACACAATGCAATTAATTTATAAAACAAGCACAAGCAAATTGGAAAATTCAATAAAACAATATCAATCTTAAGTAATGTCAACAATAAAAATTAATTAATATACATATTTCTGTCTCTCTCTTTTTTTTTTTTTAAACGCTTGTTTCAAATGCGATTATTTGTTGGTTTTTTTTTTTTTTTTAATGATCAAATATATTATGTTGTAAAAGTGTAACTTTTGTTTAACTTACAAGACATGAACTAATATTTTCACTACAAAAAATTGCCCCAATGACAGCTTGAAAGTATTTAGTCATGTAATTTGTCTCATTTTTTCAATACTTTATTATTCACTAGCATAGGGTCTTTTTCTAAAACTATATGTCAGATATTTTTTTTCATTTTCTACAGCAATACAAGTAAGTTTCTTTTAATAATAAGTTTCTAAAGAGAATAAGTAAAGAATTTTGAAGTTAGCAGGCCGTCACTGACCAAAATAATAGAGGATCAATGCATCTTGCAAATATGTCAGTTAACTTAAATACCAAATTTTTTAATCCATACCAAATAAATTGAAGACTAAAATTTAAAATTAAGTACACATTTCAAAATTATAAACTGACAGCTAATAATTATAGCTTTTATCTGACTTTGTTTAAAAACTCTAATCTTCCATCTAAAATCATTAATAAGCCCGTAACATTTTTAGCATGATCTAACAGCAATAACCAGATTTTAAAATAAACTAAAAGTTGCAATAATCTTAGAACTTCAGTTTCCAAACAACTTTTAATAAGCAAATCGCATCATTAATTTTATTTTATAAAGTATTTGAATAGCAAAATCAGCTAGGTAAACTCCAAATATTTATTTATAAGATTGTGATGAGGCATTGTTAAAATGATGATGTATATCAAATAAAGCAGTAAAGGTAGTAGAAATCATCATTGTGAATACCTTATACTGTTCGAGTAATCTTTCCTTCAATGCCTCTCGTTCTTTCTGAAATAGGCCCAGGGACTCACAATAAATTTCACAAATTATAAACACAATAAAACATGGGTTTGTTTTTGTTAAAAGAATAAACAACAATAATATTTGGGAATATAGACGTATTCACACTAAAAATCGTATATGCTGACAAAAATTTTAAAAACTTAAAAGACCCTAATAGCAAAACCGGAACATGGAAAAGCTATGAAGAAATAAAAATAGATCAATGACTAAAACATAGCAATAGGATGTTTTTAAACTTTAAATAGAACTGTAAAAAAAAAGCATTTGTTGTTATTTTAATCATGATAGATTTAAAGTTTCCCCTCCTGCAAATCTTGAAAATCCTTGAATATTTGATGCAGTTTTAAAATGCCTTTTATATATGATATATGCTAAAATATGCTTCCTAAACACATTCTACAAGCATTCTAAATGATTAATACAGTGCATGTAATTATACAGTAATATGTAGTAATGATAAATTGGAAATATTTTTATCAGCAGGAACAAGAAACAAAGCTTGAACTGACATTGTTATTATATAATTATTTACCCGTTATACTGTATCATATCTCTTTTCTAGTTTTTTTATTTTATATTAACTGCCATTGTTATTTTAAAATTATGTAACAGTGTGAATTAGATTGTTTTTCTGCTAAAAATTGTTAGAGAAAATCATGATATTGCCAAAAATATGCAAAAACAATTTGAGAGCAAAATAGGCCTGTATGTGGGGCCACAAATGGTGAACTGCTAATGGGTGAGGGTATGCTGTAAATAAATTCATTATCCATTTATGTATTTTTTAGACACTTGACACACATCAGAGCAAAGCTATTGTTTAAATTAGTTAATTAAAGATCAATATTATTATAATGTATATAAAACCAACTCTAAATTCTAATGTATATTTCAACCCTAAAGTTAATTACATAAAAATTGTTTGAAATGAAATAAGCAAGGTAGACTAAATAATTATTTTAAGCCCTAGATATTTTCACAAAAGTTAAAAATGATAATTTGTTCATTAAATATTAATAAACAAAATGAAACAAAAAGACAATTTTAACAACTAAGTTAGAGTTTCTTTACAAGAAAAACATTATTACATCAGTTAAATAAATGTTAAAGAATTATTAGCTTCTAAACTATTTGAAGATAATTTATATTACAATATATGTGAGGGAAGCCAATTTAAAAAACACCTATGACCTATGAGACCCACTAACTTACTAAAATGAAAAAAAGAAAGTGATTAATATAGACATATGTCTTAATAATTTTTAACATTATTTTGTGTCCCATAACCTCTAGGTCATAGTGGGTCTTAATGTTTCCATTAGAAATTTCTCGCGGCTTGGTAGGCTTGGTGGCGCCTATCTCCTCTCCAAGTCAGAGGAGGACTTTTTAGCAATAGTAATTCATCAACATTTTTATTGTGGCTTAATGTGGGCTGGATCCCATGCAACTCAGCTTATGAGGCAAGCGCGCTATTGTCTTCACTATCCAGTTTTAAGAGCCACTGATGTAATGAGTGAATGTTCACCCATTGGATTTGAAAATAACTTGCTTTAATGTTGCAAAAATATATTATATATCTGCTATTACACTTGTTTATTTCATAAATAAAAAATATGAAAAATTAACTAGGTTATTGTTCCATGATGCTACTTTAATTGTTTTTGTAAATATCACACAGATGTACCCAAAAATATTCCTTTTAACAATACAAGGCATGGGTGTTTTGATATTAAGCGCATTTAGAACAACTTATCTCAGTTTTTGGTGATTAACCATTATTTTTTAATTTCAAGATAAATTCAAATTTTCTCTCCTCCAGCATACCTTTTTAAAGTAGATTTTTGTATAATGCTAATATCTATTACTATCTAAAAGAGAAATCATCCATGTTTTAAAGAAATTTAAAAATAGGATTAAGACAAGGTTATAGACTGTCCTGCTTTCTCAAAAGTCCACAAGAAATATTTGTCATCACAAGTAGCATAACGACGATATGAAATTGTGTTATTTGATGCTGAGAAATTTAGTTAGCAACACTAAAAAATACTTTATGAAATATCTATGCATTTAGAAAACTAAACAAATAGAATAATATTATGTGTATACTGCTGCAAGTCAAAAATACAAACTAAAATTGCACCTATCACCAGCAACCAATGGTTTTTGTCAAGGGCCCATGCAATACTACAAAATGTGAAGGAGAGAGGGGAGAATCCAACTTACTGAAGATATTAAAAATAGTATATTGGACTTATAAGAGTTGAATATATTGTTACTGTAGCAGTGTTCAAATTAAAGTGTATCAGCTCTCTGTGAATCTTAATTTAGATGATGGCTACAGGTATAATGGTTAATAAATCATTTGGTAACTGAACACAATAGAAATTGCAAAGTAAATTCATTATTATCTTATAAAATTATATTTTAAATATATTTTTTTGTCCATTAAATTTATTAGAAAGATCTGTCACCTGACTGACACATGTGTCCATGCACTCTAATGACCGAAATACAAATATGAATTGAGAACTTTCTCCAAACACTTTGAACTAAAAGCATAGCAAATATCTTCAGAAAGTTGAACATCCAGGAAATAAATACTGATAAATGTGAAAAAATATTGTTTTAATATGATACTTTTAAGAATAAAATGCAGCAAGCTATCATCTTAAACTATTTAATACACTTACCTCAAATTCTTTTTGAGCATTGTTGCAATCTGTTTGGTAATTTTTATCAACCCTTTCAATCTGCAGATATTTTCACATAAGTTCTCCATTATTAGTCATATTTTTTAAAATTTCAAATGGAAGCAAAGCAATAAAGTCCACATCTTAGAAAATCAATATTATTAATTACAAAAACCATGTAGCAATTTTCGTAACACATAGTTAGACACAAAGTCCACTTCACAAAAACTGGGCGAGAATTTTTTTTAAATTTAGGTCAATAAATATTTGGATAAGCCATTTGAACTGAGTTCAAGGAGACCGAAAATCATAGTGGGACATTAAGGGGAAAAATAAACAGAGCAAGATGCAGAATAACCTATGAAGTCTCATGCCCCACTTAAATAAAAAAAAATAGACATCAATAGTTTATCAAACTAAAAGCTCACCTCCACAGTTTTACTTATTTCATTCTGTCTCAACCTTTCTCTATAATGTAGTTCTATTTTCTTGGTGCGCTTCAAAAACTCTGGCAGTGAACCCTCTTGAAGCATACCAATATGCTTTTTAATCTGCGCAAGTTTATCTTGATACATTCTAAAGAAATATATTTATAGTTTGATTTCATTTAACAATGAAGTATTTTAAAAATTTCAACTTCATATTGCACTTTAGCATTGAGGATTAAACTTTAATCTGTTCAAAATAGAAAGATGCACATCAAATATATTTTTATTATTTATAAATAAACTAATTATGGTTCCAAAACCTGAATTATTTGGATAAAATCTTTAAATTTTAAAAAGATAACATTATGATCAATAATGAAAATCATAGCAATTTGAATTAATAAACTACAAAAGAAGAAAAAAAGTGACAAGAATACTGGGATCAACTGTTTACACATCTAAATGAAGAGAAACAGAATAATGGCCTTACTGTTCTTTAATTTCTGTTCTTTGGACTGTGTTTGAAGTTGTATTTTGGTTATTTTTTGGTTTATCTTCTGTCTCACTAGCATCTGCAGTATCTGAAATTGAAAGGCACATACTCAACAACAGCATTAACTTTGTCATATGACAGAAAATCTCATCGTCTCTAGACTTCTGTCATATAACAAAATATGAATGCTAAATCTTCATTTAAAGTGAACATTAGGGGTGTGCCGAATCCGTCTTTTCCAACCGGATCCGGTTCCGGATTTTCTTATGCGAAATCCGCCGGATCCGGATTCCATATTATTCCGGATTTTGGCTGTTTCTATTTATATTAATTATAGTCTGTGTCTCATAAAGACAAAGAAAGCTATAAAAGCATATGACCCCGTGACCTATCAGCATTTTCTGATCACCGGTTTATAGTCTGTTTCAGGCATTCAAAAAACTTATCGGCGCATGCCGCTTAGTGAAGTGCATGTACCTATATTACGATAGGTATTTGAAAAACGTAGCAAAGATACCGGGTGATTAATCGGCCCACAAATTTGACTTCGGTCTTTTAGTGACAGTTTTCCTGCTAGTCAAAGGCATTTGATTATCACATTAATAGTTTGGCGAGTGTGGCTCAAACCCTATTTGAACAGAAAAAACAGGGAGGGGAAACGTGTGCGCCGCAAAATTCAATTATTCTGGCGAGTTGGCGATAGAAAAATAATGTTTTTTTAAAATAAAGTCCATTTTATCATCATTGTTTACTCCGTAGCTTTATAATTTTATTATAAATTTTAAAGCGCGATTTGACTGAGCTGACCGGCATCACACACAAGAGAGGTAAACATGACGTCACTACGGACGGGGCTAGGCGTTGGTTTTTGAAACTAATGAAAAATGCCTCGCTAACTTTAACGAGCGATTGAACCGGTCCTCATATTTAGACCGTGAACTACGAGTCCTCAAAATAAAATATTAAAAAAGACAATTAACCATCACTGTTTAATTAATTCTTTGGATTTTTTTTTAAAAATGCGTTGAATTGAGGGCAATGCGGAAAGTGCTGAACGCAAGCGGGGGAAGCGGGCTTTGATGCCATCAGACGACGCCAGGCGACAACATTCTCTTGCTAGTTCTCAAAACATAAGGGATATAAGGACGAGCGATTAACCGGTCTTTTTTTTTTAGCGGTTAGCCGGTCCTCAAAAACGAGCGGTCTTAACAACCTTAGTATAAACTCCACTTCAATTTCAAGCATTCAATGTGGCGAAATATTTTGTAACAGCTGAGCGCCGCTGCGACGTCATACTGTCGTTTAAACCAAAGAGCGTTAGGTAGCCAAGTGGTAACCGACCAGCCAATCAGAGATAGCGCAATGTCCCTAAAAGTATTCATAGATAGGCTAGGTCAGCACAGGCCTGCTGGCTTGACGCAATTTGATGGTCGTCTGCCGTGCTCGGTAAGGTTTCAAAAGCCAGGCGCTTGGGCAGTATAATTGATTATTATTTCTGTTACAACGTCATTGGTGATTGCGGTTAAGATGACGTCACGAATAATAATTACTCATCCCCGCACTATCATGTATGGGATTGGGCAGATTGGCCACTATTAGCGGTGCTGACTCTAGCCTCTGGTATGTTGGGAATATTAAACATTAAGCAAGCTCAACGCTCGAAACAATCGATTAATGTATAGTGATCGTGTGGAATTCGGGAAAGAGAATTACTTTTATTTCAGATTATGATCCGATGAGTCACAAAATCTGGCAAATTCCGAAATCCGGTATATTCCGGATACATGTAAATCTGGCGGAACCGGATTTCACCGGATAGTGCAAAATCTGGCGGAACCGGATTCTGGCACACCCCTAGTGAACATCTTAAATATCTACTTTTAGTAGCTTGGTAATGAGGCTAATATCTGAATGGCACATAATGATATATAAAATGATATAAAATGTTCACCCTCATTTTATGGATAGCTGGCCATTCATGAAAACTTTTTTTAATGCTCCAATGTATTAATTATGGGTACTGTTATGTCATTTATGTGGTTTTAAGGATATGAATGCTTATTTAATACTTATTTGTATGTTATCATTTTTATGTAAAGCACTCTGAGCCCAGTTCCTTACTGAGGTACAGCATATTTAAATTATTAATTTATTGTTATTTTTATTAATATATTGAAAACCTATTCATGACTTAGTCCAAATTTCTCAATTTTTTTTTATTGAATACTAAGGCTTTGTAATTGATCATTCATATTTTATCCCAATTAATAGTAGACACTGAAGTACCTCAGCCGAAATTTAAAATAAATACACATAGCTTAGTTTGGTACAAAATGAAAAAGGATGTTGCTAGTGTTAAGACTAGTCATAACATAAGCCCGCAAGCTATTGCTACGAATAGTCTCCGCTTTTCAGAATAAGCAGTACAAAAATTACAATTACCAGGTTTACCAACACCCTAATTATTAAGGTTGTTAACGGTTAACAATCAGGACTGGTCCCGTTATATCAAGACTGGTTAACAATAACTTCAATTAGTTGGTATTTGCTTAATACCCGGAGTTAATTTCTTGTTGCGTAACCGCAGAATACCACAGCCAATACACAAGCAAAAGTGACATCAAAGTGTTTTCTTAATATTCTGGTCTATAAATAATATAATTCATCTTTGTTATGATCTTAGAATATAAATAAATATTATATAGACAATTTCATTTTGGCTGAAGCGAAGTATGTCGACCATGACGTCACGACGCTACTGATTGCTTGAAAAGAAAGTTCTATAAATTCTAAAACTAAAAGGATTATAAAAAAAAATGGAAGGTTTTAGGGTTTGGGTTAGGTATAGCCAGTATAGCTTTAGAATTTTAATTTTAAAGCTTTTTAAATTTTAAAGGACGTGCTTTAACAACAAAGAAGGCCGCCATAACCGTGACATCACGGTCGACATACTTCACTTTTACCTCATTTTTTAATTCATTACTGTCATTACTAGGACTAGATGCTTGATTTTTATTTAGTTTGTTTTTAAGTGAGAAATTTTCATTTGGCATCTTACTTGGACTATCCGGCTAGTAGGATGCTAGAACTAGATAAATATTAAATGGATTTTTTCATACTCTGATTAAAATAATTAAATTTAGCTACAAATTACGGTAATTTCTTATTTTAGCGCAAATTATTTTTGTATAGCAAAAAAATAAACCCTCTTACTTTTAATAATTTAAACACATTCAATAAGTAATAAAAGAAGTATTTAATGATAAAATATTTGTTTTTAATGTGTTTTGATGACTTGAAAGGGGTTTTTATCTTAAAAACTAGCAGAAATCGTTGTTTGTTTATATAACAATGGCGCCGTAAATCACAGAAGACGCATGAAATATACAATTTTTGAATTTCTTATAACTTATAAAACAGTAGTTTAATTTGAACAAAAATATAATATTTTGATGTTTAGATATATTTCATAGTAAGTTAAGTTGATTTTTTTTATTTCAAACTACTCGAAAAATAATTTGCGCTAAAATAAGAAATTACCCAAATTACAAAGGCTGAAAAAAGCCTTTAGTTTTAGACTTTAGACTTAGAAATTAATACAAATTACAAGATAAAATTAAATTAAATGTCCCTGTGAAATAATATACAAATAAATATAAAAAATGCAGGATTACCTCATAGTTTTAATTGTCATTAATAACATCATGAATAATAATAATAATTAGTAGACTGATGATTAGAAATTGTAATTAAAATTAGAAGTATTAGTCTTAGTCTTAGTTACTTTATTATTGAATTTTATTATTAGATTTAGAACCTTCATCTGAAACGTTATCCTCGACTTCTTTTTCATCATCCATATCTGAACTTTCTGCGCCTAGACAGTCATTTCCTGGTCGAGGTGAGCTTACTATTGCAGCCATGATAAAATTCACTCTATATTTATATTTTATATTCTCAAACGACGCCTAGTGAATTTTAAACTAGAATTACGCTTAGGCTTGTAGTTATTTTTTCTAGTTAGTAGTTTCCCTTAAACCGGAAGTGAATTTTATTTTTTATGTATCCTAGCTTCTTTAGTTATTTTTTTGGTAGTGAGTATCGCCTCGTCAAGACGACCCAATATGCCGCTGGATACGCGCTCGTCCACTTCCGGTTATTGTAAGAAATCATGTTTCTAAAAGGTAGTTTTGTTGTGTTAGTATGCCGAAATAGTTTGAATGCTCCGTTAGTATACTACTAGTAGTATCATCGCCATGGACCTGGAACAAGGTAAAACAGACATAGATATTTGTTATGAAAATAAGTTCCAAACGTATGATGAGTTTTTTGAGTTGCTAGAAAAAAGAAAACTACAATTAGGAGAACGATGGGTCAAGAATTCAGGAGGCCGCACGGTGGAAGCAGCTAATCGAGCTCTCAAAGATAGGGAAAAGTTCTATAAAGCTGAATTCAAGTATCAGTATGTCAATTTTACCTGTATTCATGGAGGGGAACACATATCTCAAGCGACAGAAAGAAACACAAGGTGAGCTAGGTGACTAAAAAAAAAGGATGTTGCTACAATGTCGTAACAGCAGACAATTCTACGGGATGTTGCTGCTAGTCTTAGTCTTAGCCTTAGTCATTCTTAGCACTTGACACTTGGAAAGAACTAAGTGACTAAGTCTAAGTCTAAGTTGCCCCATTTTACATTGTAATGCATATATTTAATTAAATATTTAAATGAAAGGGTTTCTTATTAAATGTTTTTGTTAATTATAATAATAAACTGAATGCTTACGTAGAAAAAATAATTCTGAAAAGTTAATAAAAACTAAAAATTATTCAGTTTTACTGATACTATTGCTATTACTATTTATGATATCAAAGTATGTTTACTAAAGGCGGTCCAATAAAATAAGATCCTTATACTATTATTAAATCTAATAGTAATAGTAAATGACTAACCATTTTCCCTCAGACTAATAATGTATCATCTCTTTTTCTCAGTACTAGGAAGTTGAAGTGTCCTGTTCATGTTCAGCTGTCAGCTAACCGCAAAGAAAATGCCCTAGTTGTCAAAAAAGTTATGCTGGTACATAACCATGAACTTCTCCCTCTGTCCAGTAAGTTGATACATGTATTTATGAGCAATGTTTAAAAATTCTTTTGGCTTTAATAAGGCTTTCAATTTTGTTGAAAAATGCTGCCTGGTAACCCGACCAAATTTTTAACGGGTACCGGGTTACCTCTTCAAAACATCCCATAATTTTCCCCATCATGAACACTATACTATGCTACCTAGCTACCTTCTGTGCACTCTATGTATCAACAGAATTTATCGAGTCCTTTTTTATGCGTTTCAATGAGCTACGTATTTTTAAACAGAGCATGTCTTCGTACTTGTACTATGTGGTCTTTTTTCTGTGAAAATTTAGTAGTTTGATCTATGGTATGAAGTTAATATTTTTAAAAATGTACAATGTGTAATCAAAGAATGTGTTGTTGTTTTTTCAGCACATCCTTACGCTTTGGACAGGAGAGCAACAGATAAAGAGGTTATTGAAATCACAAAATTAAGAAAACTTGGGATTTCAGCTTCAAAAATCATTGCTCATATGGCTCAATCCAGTGAAAAAGTATTTAATCGCCATGACATCAAAAACATCAGTAAAAAATCGAAAACTACACCAAGGTCTGTCGAAAATGAGGTCTGGACCATTTTAAAAGAGATGATGGGTGCAGACAGTGGCTCTCAGTATTCTGTACATGCTGATAATGGAGATGTGGATTTTCTATTATTCCAAACAGGATGTATGAGAAGAATTTTTAATGAGTATCATGAGGTTGTTTACATCGATGGCACTTATTGTGTTAACAATATTGGTTACCCGCTGTATGTATTCTTATGTGCTGATGGTAATCAGAAGGGACAAGTTGTAGCCTATGCTGTTGTAAAAAATGAAACCAAAGAAACTTTAACAAATCTTTTCAAAGAATTTAAGGAGAAAGCCACTAAGAAAGAGGTTAAAACAATCATTATAGACAAAGATGCAGCTGAGATAGCAGCTGCCAAGCAGGCATTTCCATCTGCAAGTATTGTTATGTGCCGATTCCATGTTGCGCAGAGCTTTAGGGCAGCTCTAGGAAAATACTGCTGTCCAAGGGATGTCCGCAGTGCCAAACAAAGCTTGTGGAAAATGCTCTACACATCATCTGAAGAAGTGTTTTTCCGCAACTATAATCAATTGCCCCCAACACCCAAAGCAATAAACAAAGTGAAGTAAATACTATTGTTCCTGATAAAGGAACTGAAATGGTTAGCACCAATGTGTCTTCAGAGGATAAAGTTAAATTTATTGCTTCTGACCACGCATATTGTGTTGTTCCAGGGCCATTTGGTGAGCTAAGGTTTAGAAAAGCCATTAAGAAAAGGGGTAGACCGAAAGGAGCTGGTCAGACATCAGGTCACTATTGTTCAAAAAAATCAAAAGCACAGAGAGTTTTCCCAGATGTAGCTAATGAGTTCATAGTAGATCCTAATCTGTGTTATGTTTGCAACAACACTTTGTTACAAGTTGATGCAGGCACAAGTGAACAAATGACTGAGTGGATTAGTTGCATGTCTTGTGAGAGATGGTTTCACCGGTATTGTTTGTTTGGAGAGGCAAAAAGGGTTCCTAGTTCTTTTGCTTGTATACACTGCACTGATGGGTCGTAATTTGAGTGACAAATAAAGCTTTTTTATAATTAAATATTCTCATGTAGAGTTTAAATAAATTTCCAGCCTATTTTAAACCTTGTTTTAAATTTTAAGGCTTGTAAAGTAAAATGGTACACTTTTTATCTTTGTTTGTGTGGGTGTTTGATATGCTGTTTTATGTGATTATTTGTTATATATAATATAAATGTATTATGAATGAATTCAGCAAAATGTTTCTCATCATTTTTTGTTCATACTGTATGTTTACTTTAACTTTTCATATGCAGCCTAGGAAAGGCTTAAATGCCAAATAAAATGTGGTCTTGTTACTGCAAGCACATAATTAAATATGTTTTCTTTAGAAATCTTCTTCTTTGTTTATTGTCAAATGTACTTAAATTCTTTGGCCCAACTTGGGACATTACATTGCATCATACTCAGCAATGATACGCAGGGTTCCCCAACAAAACTGTTTCCTGATATTACTGATATAGGGTTATTTCTGTAAGGACTTTATGAGCTGACCCTGATGTAAATCGTGGGAGCTCATCTGAAACGTCTAGGCCTGCCGCGACTTAGCAACCTAAAAGATTGAACTTTCATTT
>MUZC01004032.1:294184-312371 GCA_002072015.1 Radix auricularia | reverse complement strand
AAAAAAAAATAATACACATTTCAATATAACCAAACAACAACAAAAACTTTAAAATTGAAAGTAATAGTAATAATAATAATAATAACAACATATTCAAAAAGAAAGCATTAATATAGATTAATTAGTTAAGATTTAGGCAAGACGTATATTGGATTTAAATTTTATTATTAATTATTATTTTAATTTTTTATTTTTGCCATCCAGTTGTAGTTGAACGATGCTTAATAAGTTTAATAACAGTGGACGAAGTTTAATTACTGGGGGAGGGGGGGTGGTACTCGTAGTTCTTCAATTCTAGAAACAATTTTTTTACAATAACCGGAAGTGGACGAGCGCGTATCCAGCCGCATATTGGGTCGTCTTGACGAGGCGATACTCACTACCTATTTTTTTTAATGAAAATTCAGTTGTGTAAAATATTATTTATTATATTCCCTTATAGTTTATTTAAATATATTATGATTAATAATTTAAATTAAACTAAAGATACTTTGGATAATTTTGTCAACTATTAATTAAATACACAAAGGTTTCCAAAATAATTTATAAAACTGTCGAAAGTTTTGATCCAATAAGAAGAAACTAAAATCACACTTTTAATTACTCAAACCCAGCAGACGAAAGCCTCAGTAAACTTCCGTTAAAAAATGGCAGCCTCCGACGAAGAGGCGAAAACGTATATTACTTTGAAGCGAAAACTTTCACCACAAAAGACATCTTTTACAACCAATCCATATCCCGTTGATGTTAACGAAGCACACAAACAAAGTGCGATTGTTAGATCTTCTGCTGAATTTGATTCAAGTGGATTAGGTAGTCCACCCAAAAAACGTTTGTTTGTAACTGTTGATGCAGACGGTAACCAAGTGCAAGTGGAAGTCCCCCACAACGCTTTACCAGAGGGTGTAAATCCAGATGATACAAATTCATATATCGTTAATGCTGAAGATATAAATCTTGATTTATCTTCTTATTCATACTCTGTAGTGGTGGATGGTATTGTTGAAGATGTTGATTTAAATGATTGCCAATATACTGATGAACCTGTGAAAGGAAGTCTGAAACCTGATGAGCTAGATGAGGGTGAAAGTGAAAGCGGAGATGAGCATGATGATGTTGAAGACAAATGCCAAGGATATATGATTTCTGAACCTGATGATGCAGATCCTATGTTCAAGTCACACTACAGGATGAGTCGCATTGTGGCATCAGTGAGTTTTCACATTTTCAATTCATTTTCTGATAATAATTAATAAGACATGAGCAATTTAAATTGATGTAAATCATTAAATGTTGGGGCCACGGTGTTCGAATGGCAAGGGCGCTCGACTGTCGTTCCGATGGTCACGAGTTCGAATCCATGGGAAGCCATGAACTTGTTCCCGGGGCCTAGGGCGTCCCTGAGTTCCACCCAGCTTCAAATGGGTGAAAAGCGGCGGGGTAATGCGTGGAACCTTTAGCCGTGGCATGCAAACGCTGCATCACTTGCCAAAAAACAACTGCTGCCTTGCAGCTGGTCTTGGCTGACCAAAGGCTATGGAAGCAAATCCAGAAAATACAGCAGGCTGAAGTCGGAGACCACGGGCCAATTGGCGCAAAACTCGTGGCACGCAAAACTCAATATTCAATATTGAGAACGAAGAAGAAGAAGATTAAATGTTGTTTTTTCTGTTGCTGCATACTCTCTCAGTTTCACCCAGATCAATATAAATAAAAGCTATTATTAATTATCATAATTAAAGTTTTCAAAATTCTTATAATTCTTTGTTAATGAATGTATTTAATAGGAACTGATGGATAAAATCGGTGCTCATCCTAAAATGAATGGAAGAGTGCAGACTCTGGAACAAAAAGTTCTAGCTTCTCTGTTTCTCCTTGGCAATAAGACCAGCTACATCGTTGCCTCGGACAAATTCCATATGTCCAAGGGATCGCTGTATTTGACTCTTAAAAACTTTTGTCAGGTAACTTGTTTAAAATTTTTATTTTATAACAATGACTTAAAATTGTTAGTGATAAAAAAATTTCAAAACACGATAATGTAGACAATGCATTGTTTGTAGTTTTTGTTTTCTACTATATATTTGAATTAAAGTAAAGTGCCTAAATATATATAATATACTAGGGATGCAAAAATTAACTATTAATGTCTGGATTAACCCTTTACTGGGCGTAGCGGCCAAAAACGTCCTATGCCCAAAACGGCCGGTAATACCATCAGTTGAAATCTCGCATTTTTAAAAAAAAATCATGAGACTTCCGGCACATGATTTCCTGTTTATTCTGTTGTAGATAGGTTAAACTACATTTCCACACGTGTTCTATTTGATGTATTTGTTTTTCAATTTTTTTTTGGTGAGTGTTCATAGTGGATCGTTAAAATTCGTGAAGGCACGAAGGGGGGTTTATAGACTTAAATTTAACAGAAATTGAGTTGAGAAAAATAGACTTTGAGCTGGAGGGAGAGATTGATAGTGACATTAGTGTTAGTATAATGCAAACATCGGATCTTTCAGTCAGACTGGATATTTGTGCTTGTGAATAGTGTGAATAGTGGTTGCTAGGACTTCTTAAAAAAGTAAGTGGAACTTTTTTGGGGGAAGACATGGATTAATAAAAAAACAAGATGTGACAAGTATAAAAAGGTAAATAATCAAAAGAGAATTAGTTTTTGTTTATTTTTCATTTTATTTCATTTAAATATTTGCACTTAAACCTAAGATATAGAGTTTTTACTGACGTACCCCTAAGTATCTCTAAAATTTTAAAAAATCTTGTCCGTTTGGAGGATGAAAGTGGAAAAAATTCTGCCCAGTAAAGGGTTAATTGTTTAAAAATTTTAACTATTAAATTATTTTGTAACAATTAATCAACCCATCACTTACAAATTCCTTGAAGTCAAAAAGTTATTAAAAAAATGAAATAAAATATAGCGGCCAATAAATAATAATAATTTTCCTGACGATTACAAGAACATTGTGGTTTAAACTATTGAATGACGGGAATGTTCACAATGTTGATAAAGTTTATTGTATCCATTGTGAGAAATAGTGTGCCTACCATGGTTTGAATGCTTTACCTACTTATCAATGAAAAGCTTATTAAGCTAATGGCAGTTATGGAGTCTGACTCAGAGACAGAAAATGATGACAGCTCTTCTGATGAATTACTGCGTTAAAAAATGGAGATGAAAATTCCTGAATCAATTAACCCTCTATATCCGGCATCCTTCCGTCTCGCGAGACGATGGTGCATCACCGTTGGGTTGGGTTGCATTTCCTCGAGTGACTGTGCAGTCCTATCCTTGAGTGACAGTCTTTGCCACAGTTTTTACACACGAGTTCTGTGCTTCCAAATGTTTTGGCCTTTCTCCTAGCTCTTCTGTCTGCAGCCTCCTCCATTCTTCGCTCCTCTGCTACTATGACGCCCTCTTTGACAACTGTGCGCCACGTAGATCGGTCTTCTGCCTTACACTCCCAGTCACTTGTACACCCTCTACAATGGTGGAAACTTAATGAACAACTTTATCCAATAATGTCGTTCCTTGCCTCATTTCCATGTGAATGATTGTTCAGCTCGGTTGGTTATATCAGTGTTGCGAAGTCCAAGTGCCAGATTTTCCCAGGAAGGAGTAAAAAAATTCCCTAATTAGGCTAAAAATTCCCACATGCATGAAAAACTTGGGAAAAAACCTAAAAAGTGGCAACTTCAATTAAATGCTTTCGCATTCATTTTAATGACTTTGGACTTCCAAATTAAAAAATAATAAATATTTCTGCACTTTTAAGGCAATTCTTAATAGAGTATTTTATTTAATCTATACGTTTTTATTTAACAACTTGATTACAAATTCAAAATATAGATTATACTTTAAAATTTTAAAATTAAGAAGTTTAAAAAAAAGTTATTTGAATACTCCTGTCACTGTAATTTAAATTTGTCTGTGATTGATAAAAATATTTTTTTAATGAATGCTTTGAAATTTATTAATAATGAATCAATCATACATGGTTACATAGTTTGTTATATATTTACATAGTATTAATGATTTGGTCCTATATATGTAACAAACATTTTATGATGATTCTAGTTCAGACTAATTAATTATATTATTTAATGGTAATACATTTACACAATCTAACCACTATCAGTGACAATGTTGGGAAAAACCTTGCCAAAACGTCAGGAAAAAAATCTAGATCCGAAATAAAAAACCTAGACACGCTAAAAATAAACAAACATTACGCCAAAGAGCCTCCCACCACATCAAAACACAAGTATTTCTTATTTGAAAATGAGCATGTTTCAATTTAATTTATTTTATTTTCATTTCAAGAATGTATTTAATTTTTAAAATCGGTCAATCTAAAAAATTCCCATTTTTTAGGCAAAATCCTTAAAAATTCCCTAATTCCCATTTCTCAAAATTTGGCTAAAAAATTCCCACGATTAGGGAAATTTCCCCCGACTTCGCAACACTGGGTTATATTGTCCATTAGACCCGCTCATCACTTGAACCAAAAAATGTCAACAAACTTGTCTTTTTGCATTGTTGGATAACATTCCAGTGTTATTTAGATTTTCAACAAGAACGTTTAATTCAGTGTTACTTATGACATCGTAAGTTAAAATTTTTGGCTTTAATCAAAATTAGTTATTAATTAATCGTTATATTTTAAATTTAAAAATTTAATTCAAATTAATCCTTAACAGCTTTAGTATATAAACATAAATTTATATTTAGAAAATTATATATATTTTGAGAAAATTTTTTGTTTTTATAGGTTCTTACAGAGATGCGAAGTGATTACATCAAATGGCCCATAGACCAAATAGGGCTTAGGAAAATCGCTCAAGAGTTTGAACAAGAGACGGGGATGCCTGGAGTAGTTGGAGCTATTGATGGAATACACTTTCCCATCAAACAAAAGTCACGATTGGCTCATGCTTATCGCAATAATCAGAATTATCTTAGTATTCATATGCAAGCAGTCTGTGATGCAAATCTTATGTTTCTAGATGTCCACTGTGGCAACCCAGGTTCAGTTGATGATGAAACTGTCTACAGATCATGTGACCTTAGAGATAAACTTCTGCACGACCCTTTACCCGCTGACCTACACCTTGTGGGAGATTCAGGATATCCTCTGGAACCTTTTATGTTAACTCCGTATCCTGGTGATATGAGACGGCTTACCCCATCCCAGAGAGAGTTTAATGAGCGGCATAATAATGCCTTGCTTGCTGTAAAACTTTCACTGCAGCTACTTCAGGGGAGATTTCAACGTCTTAAATTCTTAGATATGGAAAGAGAATCTGATATCCCAGTCACCATTGTGGCCTGCTGTGTTCTTCATTGCTTCCTTCTCCAAGAAGAATGTGAGGATGATGATGAATTTTTGGATTTTACAGACATTGATCCTAATCCAGATATCAATAAATCTGAGAAAGAGCTCAGGGCACTTTGTAATCATTATCAGCCAGAGGCTGCCAGTAAAAGAGATGTATTAGCCAATTTGATTACCCCTGTTTAATGTTTTACAAAGTCCATTTATAAAATTTTCCATCACAAAAACTTTGTTAAAATATTTTAAAGTTATGTACACAACTATGGCCAAGGTGTACAACATTAAAAAAATATTTTTAAATTACTTAATGAAACTGAAATTATTTTTGCCCTTAAATTTTAAAAAAAGCTTCCTGTGATAAAATCATATATATAAAAAGAAACAAAAGTTAGTATGAATGAGCTAGGATAAAATTCCAAAATGAGTATTATAAGATACTGTAAACTTTCTTTCTTCTACGTCTAGGTGTATTTAAAAAAAAAGTTTATTAGACATTTTTAATGATAAAATCTGTGCATATTTTCTTTCTTTTTTTTTTAAATTCTCAATCTTAAGTCATGTGCATGCTCCATTCTAAAACTGAAATCTATATTTTAAATCCGCATATTTCTAGCTGTTATATACTTGCATATTAGTACCTAAAGGTAAAGTCAAGTATTTCAACATTTTACTTAGTGCCTTCCTATGGCCCATTCAATGTTTATTGTGCAAACCAAAGTGTTACATGAAAATTGAAAGGTTAACAATTTCACTGGTGGCAATTTTTTAGGTAATTTTAAGTTTTGTTAAGAAGTTGGTTGAAATTATATTTAAACTATTTTGCTCAATTTCTCCTGACCACATAGTTTGATTTTAAAAGAGCTCTATTTTGTAATTTTCTTTTATATAATTTTAAAAAGAGCGCTTCATATTTACAACTGCTTTCTTTTTGTATAAAACTGATGATATTATGTTATAAATTGCAAAAGTATTAAATAAGAGATATGTTACATATTAATTATGAAAATAATATTTGATACATTTTTTAAAATAATATTTTTAAACAAACGGTCAAGTTGAAACACTAATAATTTATGTTTAAAAGGACTGACTAACTTGGTATATAATAAATCATAATATTATTTATAGTATTTATTTTAAAAGTTTGCTCAATGTAATTTATCGAAGTTATTACTGAGTATGATAACTATATTTTTAGTATTATTTACTAGCAATATGGTTAGTGAAATTACTGTTTCAGTTACTGAAATTGATAATTGTTGGCATTTGATCCTGTTAATCATTTTAACAAAAAACTATTAATATTTTTATATTGTTCTTATTTTAATGCTCATGTTGGTGCTAAATAATAAATTAAAAAAATTTTTTTTTGGTGTTTCATGTTGAAAATACTTAATTTATATTTGTATTTTTAAAGTTTCAACAGTTCATATTTAGCATATTTAAAGTTAAAACTAAAAGCATTTTGCTTTTTTTTTTTTTAAATGCATTTTGAGATTTATTATTCTTTCATTAATTGTTTTTTATTGGCCTTTTTGTTGCCACAAAAAATGGATACTCTTAAAACCTAAATTTGAAATTAAGCTAAAGCAAAGATCACAAATAATCTGATTTTGAACTGTGTTACAGTTCGTATTTGTGACTTCCAAATCGATTTCTGTTTAGGTATAAGGCATGCATATTTGCAATAATTTAATTAAAGTTGGTTTTTTATATTGACTTCAAGCTTTTGCTGAATAAAACAAAGATGTTATGATATGTTTTTAAATAATTTAAGTTTTTTTGTACTTGTCTTGTATTGTTATTTTGGATATTATATTACTGGCTAAATATTTTTCAAGGGAAATAATAATACTGGATGGAACATCTCTAGACATCCTCAGTGGCACTTTTATAATCTAAAAAGATTAACAGTAACTTTGTTTATTCAGTCACAATATAGAAAAGTTGTTACTTGAACTTGAAATACAGGATTGAAATAATATTATTCATTTATTTTGGGGAAACAACACATGATACATAGCTATATTTATAATTACAATGTAATAAAATAACCTGCATATAAAATTAAAGTAAAGGAACACCATTCTGCAAATTATTTCATACATTTATATGTTTTTTGCATAAATCTGGGTCATAGGACCGTCCCTCTATCAACTCACACAGTAAATCAGTTCTGCATTGGCCAGTACATGGAGGGGATGGATAGAGGTTGTTTTTATGCCTGAAATAAACAGATTTTTGGGAAAACACATTCAGATAGATAGAAAATTAATAATTAAATGTATAAGTATTCCTTACAAGAAACAATCATCCTGATAAATTCCTCTGACAACCAAAGTATTTTCTAAATAAATATAGTTTCTTTCTTTCTCTATGCACTAAATTTATTTTCTTTGAAAATCACATCAGTTCATGTCAAAATTGAAGACTAGAAAATCTGCTAAACAATGACATCTAATACATAAATATTTCAAACCCCCCAAAATAAATAAATGGTTAAAGCAATGAGTTCTATTATCATTTACTTAAACTGCTTGACAAAAGAAGTACACAAGTAAAAGTCTTTATATAAGAATCCCACTTAGTTCTAAACCTCCCACTTAATTTTAAAACTCCCATTTAGTTCTAAACTTCCCACTTAGTTCTAAAACTCCCCTTTGGTATATTATCTTGTTTTTTCATGTCTCTGAAATATATTAATATTTCAATTCAACACACTTCTCAGCATTTGATTTACTACATCAATATTCAAAATTCCATTAAATAAAAGAAAATATTATGCACTTGTATATGAAACAGTTTCATTTAATGTAGATATTGAGATTACATCCAACCTTAGCATTCTTTTTGTTGACACACTGAATGATATGCCACCTACTATATCATCTATCTATTTTGTTAACAGAAATATTTTGATCACAAATAATTCAAATGATAAAAACTTTACATACAAATATTCTAGGATATTTAAGCGAAAAAATCCTCAGATATCTATTAATAAACTAACTTACAAATTAAATAGCTGCAACAGAGTATCATTTGCTTCCATTTTTTGAATGAGGTTATCCCAATCTACTGCATACAAACCAGTCATGTTATAAAGAGTCTGCAACAATACAAATTTGATGCCAATAAAATTAAAATAATCCATCACCTTAATAATACCTAAACTTCTAATAATTTCATAATTCATTTCATAAAACAGACATTGTCATATTTTGGAAATTATCTAAACTGAAAACCCATAACTGAATATAGAATGATATCCTGAAAATGAAGTGGAAAATTATATTTTTGTAGGCATTTTTAATCCTATCAAATACATTTTAAGCCGAAAGAATTGTGATAATGATACCTAAAATTAATAAATACCTTTGGTGAGTATTCAAATTGCCAAACTGGATTCCCTGATAAGTTAGCCTCAGTCAAATTGAAGTAGAAGTTATTGAAGTCCAAAACAGCCTAGAAGAATTTTACAGCAATGAAAATATTTTTAAAGGATTCTTTGACTTCTTAAAATTTCATATCTTTCAAGTAAGTTTATTTAATATAAATTTAATGTTACTACTACCTAAGCCTTGTTTTATGAAACTGAAAAACAGGAATACTTTATCAGCATTTAATGATAAAATGTAATAAAACTCTGTTATTTTTTAATACTTTTATCAATAAAAGTAAAAATTAAAAAGGTTTAGATTGGCTTTAAAATTTGCAATTTTTATTGTATATATAACAGACATACAAAATGTTATTCTCAGAGCTCTTATTCTTTTTGTATAGAAAGAGCAGCCAGATGAACACTGATATTAGGCATACATATGAACTTCCTGAGTAGTTCCCATCCATTGTGTAGATCCTGTAGATTGGGTTGATGTCTGACCCAGGTGTTATACTTGGAGCTATAAAGCCAAACCCAACAGGCCGCTTGAAGTTCACATTGTCATAAAACATCTGAAACCAGTCTTTGTGGCTGTGACCATAGAACTGGTTCACAATTGTGTTTTCATACCTGGAGACATAATGGTCAAGTTAAAATGTTAAATAACTCTACAACTTTTACATATTTAGGTGATAAAAAAATATTGAAAAGCTTAAACAGAAAACTAAATCTTTTAGCTCTATATTTTATTTTTAATAAATGGCATATTTTTGTTATTTATATAAGAAAAGTGTGAGTATTCATTGTGAGTCATTATCACCAAAGCTGGTGTGTTCGAGTATGAGCATATGTATTATGTATTGATAAGATATGATACGGTACTGCTTTTTAATGGTAAATAACAGAAAGTTTTCTTGATTTAAAATTCTCTTAGTCTTTATAAGACCCATGTACCTGTTGACAATATTGTAGTAGTTGTAACTCCATGCCTTCAGACAGGTTCCCTCACCTGGTGGTATATGTAGCAGCATGTGAACCTGTAAAATGTTTTGTTTTTGAGAGTCAAAAGACATAGTCGATTGGAATCAAGGAAATTTGTAAAAATGTGAAAGGGAATCAGAATTATGTTACAAAAATGGAGTTCTTGTGGGAGTGGATAAAAATAAACAACTATTTAAAAGTTATCTACTTAAACAGTGATTCAAAGCTGAGCACAAATAAATTCCACTGCCTATGACTGAGCTTCCAAGACAACAATTGAGGTATTTTATTGTAATAATGTAAAAATCAAGTTTAGAAATGTATTATTACATTACAAAGGCTATTGATGTGTATATTTCTTTGAGTGTTATATAATTAAATTCATAACTTAATTTTGTAGTAATAAGGATCCTGACCTTTTCTCCATTATCTTCAGCTTTTTGCAGCTCTTCAATCAGCCACTGGAGCACGTTGCAGGGATCTGTTGTGTTCAACAGAAGCCACCTAAAAATGATTTGATAAAAAGCATAATGTGTTAGTTTTAAAAAAGGTCATGACTTTATTGGTTTAAAAAAAAAATAATCAACATTTCTCTTACAGCAGTAAATAAGCCTAGGAAATAGCTCAGGTTTCATTAAAACACGAAGAACATATTAAGTTTAATCACACAGAAATATTGGTGAGTGATTTTTAATGGAATTTAATGTACAGTGTGACACCCAAAAAATGGTCATCACCAAAAAAACAAATAACTTCCAATATTTTATTTCTTTAGATCGACACAAAACTTTATCTAGATGAGGTGAAGCCTGTGTAACAGACATCTCCAAATTTTCAAGTCTGCACAACAAAAACTCTTTGTTTAACTGGCGCTCCAAAATGTGCCCCAAATTTGGATTTGGCGGGCAAAGTTTTGGATGACCCTCATGCATTCCTCTTTTGGGATCACTCTTATGTTTGTTGGGTGGCACCATCCTGCTTGAACCACTGAAGGACCTTGACGACTCCTCTTCGTCAAACAAGTGCTGTCCAGAACTTGCCAAGCACCTGGACATTTCGCTCGATGTTGATTGTCACAGACTACTCATTGTCCACCTCAAACCAGAATGGTCCAGTGATGCCATGTTTGGACATGGCAATCCAGGCACTTCGCCGAATGTAATGGCCTTTGTAAGCAGTGGTCAAGGGGTGTGTTGCCCCGAAAGATATTGTTCTTTTAGGTCACGTGACCTGATAACAGAATATGTGCATCACCAGAAAACAAAACCAGACATTGTCAAGGAAATCTGGCACATCGCCAGGGGAGCTCATTTGGAGCACATTATGGAGCGCCAGTGAAACAAAGAGTTTTTGTTGTACAGACTTGAAACTTTGGAGATGTCTGCTACATAGGCTTGTCCTCATGTCGATAAAGTTTTGTGTGGATCTAAATAAAAAGTTTGGAAGTTATTTGTTTTTTTGGTGATGGCCATTTCTTTGGTGTGTATTAATTTGCTTGAAATATTATATTTACCAGTTTCCTTTATTGCAATAGTTGTTGTTGATTGAAATAATTCTTAAGCCTGGGTATGGAGAAAATGAAAACTCACCACATCTGAAAATAAATTAAATTAATTTTTATAACCAAAAACTATTCAAAACATAATTTGTAGAAAATTAACAGTATGTACAAAAATAGCATTTTTGCTATGCATAAAGTTTAATGATATATTGGTAGACAATTTTAAAATAATTGTGTTAAATGATTCTCTTACTTTAAATGTGATGTGTTAAGAGTAGCCACATTTTATCTCAAATGTTACAAAAGATTTTCTAAAGACTATGATGTAACTCTCGTGATGGTTGAAATTTCAGGTTTTTTAAAATATATAATTAGTTTAGAATTGGTGTCTCTTTGTAAATGGCATGTTTGAATAGTTAGTTAATTCTTGCATCAATAATTTTTTTTTTTTTAATACCAACTTGAGAACAGTTTCCACTGCAGATTCTGGAAGCCATTTGCCCCAGGAATTGGCCAAAGCTCCATAAAGCCACCCTATGTCTTGTATTGGTATGGTTGGTGGGGGATAACTGGGACAATACAAGGAAATTTTAAAACTTAATAATAATAACATAAATATATACAACACTAATACGTCAGCGCAGATGGAGATGGATTGGCCACACCCTCAGAAAGCCTACATCCAGCATTGTGAGACAAGCCCTCACTTGTAACCCCCAAGGTAAGAGAAAAAGAGGTCGACCCAAAATGACATGGAGAAGGGAACTGGAGACAGACTCCAAAAAGAGAGGGCACAGCTGGGGACAGCTAGAGAGATTGGCACAGGACCGGGATGACTCGAGAGCTTTTGTTTGTGGCCTATGCCCCAGATGGTATGACAGGCAATGATGATGATGATGATACAAGATTAAAGTAACTAAAACATTTAATTTTTTTTAAAATTTGAAGTTATTGATATTGTAGTGAATTTTAGTGCAATAGATATGTTCACAATTATATTTTTAGTTTTTTGTTTTTTTAAGTTACATCATATCTAAAAGGTTTTATGTAAATTTTCAGCATGTGTGTTATAATATAAAATATCTACAAAACTGTAATCAAATTACTGACATGCAAGTTTTTAATATACAATTTACAATGTTACCTGTTGACTGGAGAACTTTCATGGTTTCCAATGCAAGAATAGACTGGTTTATTTGGCAAATATTCATTGAATAGCTTGTCCAGAACCACTAAATGGGAGACTTGGTCTGTTCGTGTTTGGTTCCATACATCGTGGGCAGGGATGTCACCAGTCATAATCACATAGTCAAACTTGTCAATAATCATACATTATTTTTATATTTTTTTTGACCTAAGCATCTTCAATTTTTAGAATTAAATTTTGTGCCTTCATGTTTCATTTCTTTAAGAGTGTCAATGAAATAAATTTATTGAAGAGAATTTTCTTGAGATTTTTTATTGAAATATATCTTTATTTTCTAAATTTCAAGTATTTTGACCTATAGGCTTTAAACAATTATAAAATTAGTCTTTGCCAGAATAAAATACTTTTAACTTAGTATTTTTTTAAACTTTTTCTTTTCTAAACATGTGTTGTTTTTTTTTAAATGTGTACTTTTTTATGGGGTTTTCCTGAAGTCCAAAACGTAAAATTAAAATGCTATTTATAAAATAACAAACCTGGTCTTGGAAAGTACCAAAAAGGTAGATGTTAATTTATAAGAGAGAAATGACATACTTGATCTTGGATGGTACTGAGATGTTGAAACAAGGAAACTACAAGACTCATTGGAGCATCACATTGATGGTTGTCTCCATATTTGCCAGCCTTCAATGTATCTGGAATAAAAGTTTATAACTTTTAAGATTTTCTTGAGCACAGTTACTATCAATGGGAGTAACATTTTATTAAATGTTTTTAATAAAAGTATGACTTTCTTCATGACTATTATAGACAGGAACACAATATTGAGTCTCATTAACATAATACTGATGTTACAGAAGATGATTGAAGTTGTAATCTATTTTATATTTCTCAATCTCCTAGTTAAATTCATTTAAGTTTTATAGCGATACTTTTGAAAATTCTAGTTTATACTTTCAGTTTTGTAATAGAGTCGTGTCTCCTTTGAATCATTTCAAAAGCTAGAAGCAGTAACTCTATTTATTTACAATTTTGGTTTCTAATATTCTTATATAAATCCTACATAAAGGTATGCATTTCATTAATTAATAATCACTTTCAAATAATAAACTTTATGACCATAACTTGCCACATATTATGTATTATAGTGGTATTTATTAATATAGGACATTTCTTTCTTCAAATTGGATAAGGATCATGAAATGTTACCTCCCTTGTTTAAAAAAAATGTCTTATTATTTATTTTATCTTAATAAATATTTTTATGTTTGCTGTTGTAGATATAAACAGAGGCATCGCTAGGGGGGTGCGGAGGGGGCGGGCCGCCCCGGGTGACACCATCAGGGGGTGACACCAGACCGTAAAATTCTATATATTCCCGTTATTTGGCACTGGAAAACTCAGAGGATTTCTATGGGTTAAATCATGAGGGGTGACACCATGAGCTACCGCCCCGGGTGACACCATGAGCTACCGCCCCGGGTGACACCATGAGCTACCGCCCCGGGTGACACCAACCCTATTGACGCCTCTGGATATAAAAATAGTTTTAACCATTAAATAAGTCATGGACTCTACAACACAATGGCTCTCCACACTGAGGACTTGCTCCCTGTCTGTAGTCAAAGTCAATATGAATGTCTGTGAGATGAAGAAACCTCAGCGTTGGGCTAGAAGGCTTCAGTGCAAACAAAAATGGTTTTTAAGTGAAACGCTATAAAAAAAATTTTTTTGAGATTATGAAGTTATAAAATTTTTATTTAATATTAATATTAACCTTAAATTATTAATCATTTATATATTTTTTAACTTATTGCTATCATTGCTAAATTAAGAGGGAATTGAATAACAATAAGTTGTGTAATTAGAATCTGTAATAAATCTTTAATCATGTAGCAATTTCATCTAATAGGAGCCAATATGAAAATGAATATAAAACTAGTTGTCCCCTCAGGTCAGTCCTTACCTTTGGTGGTGTAGGAGGTTTGGGAATGGGTTTGGGGGTTGGGGGGAATGTGACATTCCACATCTCTCCAGGAAAGTAGGGTGTGCCGCATGAGTCCCCTAAGATGATCCCACAAGCTTCATTGGGGTTCAGAGCCAAGTTGGCTACCACATACAAGATCTCTTCCTGTTTGGACAAACAAGTTAGCCACTACATACAAGATCTCTTCCTTTTTGGACAAACAAGTTAGCTACCAGGCTACCACATACAAGATCTCTTCCTGTTGGACAAACAAGTTAGCTACCAGGCTACCACATACAAGATCTCTTCCTGTTTGGACAAACAAGTTAGCTACCAGGCTACCACATACAAGATCTCTTCCTGATTGGATAAACATGTTAGCTACCACATACAAGATCTCTTCCTGTTGGACAAACATGTTGGCTACCACATACAAGATCTTTTCCTGTTTGGACTAACAAATTGGCATACACACAATAGCTCTTCCTGTTCTTACCAACAATTTTAAATGCAATAATTTTCCTAAATCAAAGATGATTTATTAGATGAAAGATGATTTTATTATTTTTAATCAAAGATAATTTTTAAAACTCTTGATACTCGCATCACATGAATAGAAAAATATTCACGTAATATTAAATGAACTAATCACAAAGCATTCCTTGAAACAGCAGATTAGTGAATTATGTGAATCTTTTTTATATTCAGATTATACAAGTATCTAAAGTCTTAAGTGTTGTTCTTTTTAAATATTATTAAGTGATTGAAATAACCTTCTTAACATGAATTAATTTTTAATATATTCACTAGGCATTTCTTGAAACACCAGGATATATTGAAAATAACCTAAAGAACACGCTCTCTTAATAAAATATATAAATCACAGAACACACTCACCTGATAAAATAGATTTATCATAGAACACACTCACCTGATAAAAAATAGATATATCATAGAACACACTCACCTGATAAAAAATAGATATATCATAGAACACACTCACCTGATAAAATAGATATAACATAGAACACACTCCCCTGATAAAATAGATATACCATAGAACACACTCACCTGATAAAATAGATATATCATAGAAAATACTCACCTGATAAAATAGATATATCATAGCACACACTCACCTGATAAAATAGATATACCATAGAACACACTCACCTGATAAAATAGATTTATCATAGAACACACTCACCTGATAAAAAATAGATATATCATAGAACACAATCACCTGATAAAATAGATATACCATAGAACACACTCACCTGATAAAATAGATATACCATAGAACACACTCACCTGATAAAATAGATATATCATAGAAAACACTCACCTGATAAAATAGATATATCATAGCACACACTCACCTGATAAAATAGATATATCATAGAACACACTCACCTAATGTTGTGAACTAACATAGAACATACTCACCTGATGTAGTGGAACTATCATAGAGCAAACACGCGCATCTTCAATCTTAAAGAACGTGCAGATCTTGATTGCCTCTTTTATAATAAAATCCACGTCTGCGGACTTGCTGATCCACTCTTGGACCTGGAGGGTAATGAAAACGCAGATGTCACACGTCACATTCTGCCAGTCGCCGTTCTTGCGTTTTTGGCGTTGCAGGTATGACGTCATAGGGTCCTCGCCCAAAAGATCGGCTAAAAGTGTTTGACTAGATGTGTCATATTTCTGAGATGATTCTCTCTGGGGGATGAATTTCAGCGCGTGCTCCGAGTCCCCCGTGATGTTGTCAATGTGTAAAAAACTGACAACAATGGAGACAAGTAACACAAGGGGGAGCTGATTCATTTTTAACTTAATTCTAAAATATGAGTTGGTGGCGAATTCGTTTAAAAATGACTCCAAAGCGACTGGGGACTTTAACTAGTAAATGATAACAAAGCCAGGTGAGTTCTCAAATAATTATTTGTTTGAAGACCCCATGTGAAATATATATTCAATAGTAGCAACAACAACAAATAACTAATCTACTTAATTAACCTCTGATAAAAATCGTCCATACGATTACATTATATTTCCAAATGGTACAATCAGTGAATCCAGCAAATATTTTATCTGAAACTATCACTTATGTTTATCTTATATTGTGGACCATAAAACTTTGGAGCGTTTCTAATTTATATTCCTTAACAAAACTCCGCCTATTTTTTTTAATCCTTTATACTTTATATCAACTCGTGGTGCCTGGTTGAGCCCTTGATTGTCTGCTTGCTTGCCTAATATATTGACAACACTTTTTATAAATATATTCACGATCGGTGCGCATTATATTACATAAGTTTTACGAGACTCAACTAAAATTTTGTATTTTCAGATTGTCTTGCGCTGCTTATTATAATGAACATCCTTATAGTTATTTCTCGTATATAAAGGATAGTCAAAAACTAGTTGTTTTTTTTTACGGGTTTTTAAAAGATTATGAAATATTTGATATTAACTCGTGGTGTCTGCTTGAACCCTTGATTGTCTGAGGAAAAAACTTTGGATAGATTTTTAACCCATTCCGTCGTAAGCTAGCGAGCTGAAATTTTACAAGCAGACTCGTGCCAATGATAAAAATGATGTGTTGAAATTTCAAATATACTTTTATTAAATTATTGAATGTTTACATTATTTTACTTATCTCTATGTATAATGTTAATTTTTGAGATAGAGTGAAGAGTGTCGTGGTGCGTATTATATTGTGTGTGTAAAATATTTTCCCGATCTGTAAATGTAAATGTTATTAATAGCTAATATGTCTCGAGGTGCGCACTTTGTTAAACATGCTTTTATAGCCCCTTTCCATGATCAAATCGTGCTGAAATTTAGCAGGCAGACTTAAGACGTTTTAAAATGTATCGTTTTGTTTGGAAAATTAATCGGCACACGTCACAGACGACGCTTTTATAAGAAAACAACACAAAAACACATCACCGCTGGCCGAATATTTTAATATGTGCTATTAATATCGGCAGGACAGTTTTGTTCGAACAATTACCTACAAGGCATGGTTGTTCAAATATTGTGTTTAACTTTCAAGTAGTAATTTATAATACTGTTGCAGTTTTCAGAAAATTATTATAAGGTTATTTATTAAATTTTAAAATTTGTTTTGTTTTTATTGCATTAAATACCACAAATATTTGTGTTTTTCCTTAAAATGCGGTTATTCATTAAAAATGTTACGCCCACCCAATTAAAGCATTGTGAAAGTAATTTGAATACGTCTATTTTATGGAAAATTATTAAGATTTATTACAAGAATATGAAAATATTCAAATGTCTCCATTAATAAGCACCGTAATAGGCATAAATAATTTGAAAAGGACATTCTTTAAAATTTGAAACGTCTGGGAAAAACTGTCATCTGAAGAAGTAACTAGTAAAACGAGAACAGAAGCTTGAATGATACTGGGGCCGTCCATAAATGACGTCACGCACCTAGGGGGGGAGGGGGGTCTCACTTTTGTGACGATGCGTGACGTGGGGGAGGGAGGGGGTTGGAGAAGTGTGACGTCACATCGAAAGGGTAACTTTAAATAAAACTTCCACTGAAATATTTGCTCATTTAAAATTTATTTAATGACTTTTTTTTTTTAATTCAGTGCTTCTCAAAGTCCCGGTTGATAGGCCATCAGACGCCGGTTGGCGTAAGTTATCAAGACATGAAAATAAAAAAATATAATTATAATTCTTAAGTTTAAGAACCCACAAGAGAACATACGAAATTGTAACCCTGCGTCCTTTGATGTTGTCATCAAAGCGTTTGTGATGTAATCGCAGCTTCCCGTTTGTTCCACTCGCGGCAGGAGTCAGCGAACTTTTTTTTGTCGGTCCC
>MUZC01004032.1:275481-291181 GCA_002072015.1 Radix auricularia | reverse complement strand
GCGACCTCAGTAAATTTCTTGTGGCCTTTAAAGAGAAAGAGTATCGTGTAATTTTAACATTTGTATGTATAGGTATATGATCTTATGCGGTCTCTTTTATTACTGCTTATATAAATATGATATGCAATGGTGAACATGTTCCCCACCTTGACATCACTTCAACTACAACTATTTATTCATGTTTATTAATTTATAAAAACCACCACATGATCGACTAAGTGGCCGTTCATAAATGACGCCACGCGACTTTGGCTGATATTCACCCCCTCCCCTCTCTTCACATGTCGTCACAAAAACTTAAACCCCATCTTCAATATGACGTCACAAAGCTTTGACCCCCCCTCCCGCTCACCACCATAAAAGCCGTATTTTCTATTTGAAAATAGCTTGTTTTAAATCAATTTTTTCCCATTTAAATATTTTTTGAGTCTAAGGCTGCACTCTAATAACATAACAAACGTTTACATAAACTTCATTAAATAATGTTTCAGTAAGCAAATATTTAAGTGGAAATTTTATTTTAAGTTGCGCGTTTTGATGTGACGTCCCATTTCTTAAACACACCCCCCCCCATCTCGTCACTCCCCCGCCTCAAAAGGGCGGCAAATTGCAGACCGCCCCGGGTGGCAAAAGTCCTAGCTACGCCACTGTCCAATTCACTAAGTTATTATTAATTATTAAATTAAAACATTTTTTAAAAAATTAGCTACATATCATATACGTCATATTTAAACTTTTCACTTATTTTAACTAACAATTTTATTTTTTAATTAATGATCAACAAATAACAACTTCCAGTTACTGTTAATTTTATTTTAAATTAAATTGTTGGGTATCCAAAACAAAAATGAAAAGGTTATCAGAGGTACGCCAGATCTTGTTTCTCTATCGGTCGGTAGATGACGTCACTCCGCTCCTCACGTTCAGACTTGAGTCTATAGTTGTCAGCTCCATCAGAAGTTGACGTGTCTCTTACATAACTCAGGGTCGTATGACCTCCCTTCCACCAGGCCACACAGGAGGTCAGTTCTACAAGTTCCCGTGCACTTGGCTTGGAGGTAAAGGTTGTTCTTATATCTGCAACAAAACAGCGAAGACCTTTTTAATTTATGTTATTTCTATCTTATCTTATATGTTACAGACGCTCCTTCTGTACAGAAGATTATTGCGTCCTACGTATTTCTATGGTTTGTGTTTAGTCCTGTATTCTTACTAGAGTTTTAAAAGATGATAAAGTGTTGGCTTTCCTGGTTTCTTCAGGCAACCCATTCCACGCCCGAATACCGGACGGAAAGAAAGAAAACTTGTATGTGTTTGTTCTTGCATATGGAATAAGAAAGGTGTTTTTATCTTTATGTCTATTTGAGGGTTGTATTAAGTTATCTTTGTGTTGTATTTCTAAATTAGAATTAATTGTCTTATGTATAATTACTAATTTACTCTTGGTTCTTCTATCCTCTAGTGTTTCAAGGTTTAATGATTTAACTAATGGTGTTACTCTTGTCAGTTTTGAATATTCTCCAGTAATGAATCTGGCAGCTCTTTTTTGGATTTGTTCTAACTTATCAATATTTTCTGTCTCTTTCTTTCTCTCTCTATCTCTCTCTCTCTATCTATAAAAAAATTATCTCTCTTCTTTCTCTCTCTCTTTCTCTCCCTCTGTGTGTGTGTGTCATTCTTTCCCTCCTTCTCAGTCAATGTCTACTATCTACGCTTGTAACTTGAGTTCGATTATTTCTTTGCAGGAAAGTTAAAATCTTTGCCCACTGGCCATGAGCTGCCAGCAAAGTTTAGATCTGTTGTACAATGCAGTCAGTGGGGGTCATTCCTTGTCATCGTTTCTGAATCTCCTTACAACTTATAGTAAAATGTTGTGTAATTAAGGCGTGTTACTGACTGAAAGATTATATATCACACAATGTGTTATTTATAATGAGATCACTGACCCAAATCATTATTAATCGACCCAGAAAAGAAGGGTCAGTTAGGCAACCTAGCAACATGGACCTTCCAGCCATAACTGGGGTAGATATCTCAATGACAGTGTTGGGAGGGGGTTGTGGAGAGAGAGAGAGAGAGAGAGAATGTATTGACGGCATACAATTTTTTTAATAGAAGAGAAAGGTGTGGTATAAGACATTGCTCGGTATTCTCCACCAGCAGACCGACGTATGGAGAACATTCATAAAGTTTTACACAGTGGAATACATTCACTTTATCTTCCACCTTATTTTCTACCTAATCTTCCACCTTATCTTCAACTTTTGCTTCCACTTTAGCCACCAACTTACATTCCACCATATCCTCCACATTATTTTTCACTTATCTTCCACCAAATATTTCACCATCTCATAACTCATATTATTTAAACTTCAGTCATAGTAAAACTAACATAATAATTTGATCCCTGGTTTGCAGACTTCAAGAAACACAAAGACACTTAAATCTTTGCTGAACATTTCTTATTGTGTTGAAGATGGAGCCGATTGATCTGTAGCTTAACTCTGCACTCATGTGTTTGTTCAGCCTCCTGCCATGAGACCCCTGCATTTAGAGCGTGAGACCAGTGTATTAGAATGTGAGACCCTGTATTAGAGTGTGAGACCCATGTATTAGCGTGTTAGACCCCTGTATTAGAGTGTGATACCCTGTTTTAGAGTGTGAGAGCCCTGTATTAGCGTGTAAGACCCCTGTATTAGAGTGTGATACCCTGTATTAGAGTGTGAGAGCCCTGTATTAGAGTGTGAGAGCCCTGTATTAGAGGGTGAGACCCCTGTATTAGAATGTGAGACCCTGTATTAGAGTGTGAGGCCCATGTATTAGAATGTGAGACCCTGTATTAGAGGGTGAGGCCCCTGTATTAGAATGTGAGACCATGTATTAGAGGGTGTGACCCCTGTATTAGAATGTGAGACCCTGTATTAGAGTGTAAGACCCCTGTATTAGAGTGTGAGACCCTGTATTAGAGTGTGAGACCCTGTATTAGAGTGTGAGACTCCTGTATTCGAGTGTAAGACCCCTGTATTAGAGTGTGAGACCCTGTATTAGAGTGTGAGACCCTGTATTAGAGTGTGAGACCCTGTATTAGAGTGTGAGACCCTGTATTAGAGTGTGAGACTCTGTCACAGATGACCAATTTGGCCCTTGTAACTTGTTGTTGTGAGTTGCGCACGGTGGTATGTTTTGATGTTGGCTGTGGTGGTATTAAAAGTTAGTGGGGCGAAGGCGTGAAAAGTCGTTGTGTTGTTGACGTCAGGGGGACATGTGTAGTAAGAAAAAAGAGCTGTGTGTGTTCATGGTTGTTGCAAGTAGAAAACTGGATTAAAGTTTGTTGTATTCCGAGCAGTGTTTTTCTTTCGGTGTAAGGATATTGTGTATGAATCTAGGGGCAAGCAGTGCAAAATATAAGTTCCAGTGACCCTTGTGACATTTCTGGGGGCCCGACCGGGAATTACACGGAATACATAGACACTGCTGAAACAACGAGAATGCCAGTCAATACTCTGGAGGAGATATTAGCACTGGTGGATGCCCTTCAANCCTGTATTAGAGTGTGAGACCCTGTATTAGAGTGTGAGACCCTGTATTAGAGTGTGAGACTCCTGTATTAGAGTGTGAGACCCTGTATTAGAGTGTGAGACCCTGTATTAGAGTGTGAGACTCCTGTATTAGAGTGTAAGACCCCTGTATCAGAGTGTGAGACCCTGTATTAGAGTGTGAGACCCTGTATTAGAGTGTGAGACTCCTGTATTCGAGTGTAAGACCCCTGTATTAGAGTGTGAGACCCTTTATTAGAGTGTGAGACTCCTGTATTAGTGTGTGAGACCCCTGTATTAGAGGGTGAGACCCTGTATTAGAGTGTGAGACTCCTGTATTAGAGTGTGAGACCATGTATTAGAGTGTGAGACTCCTGTATTAGTGTGTGAGACCCCTGTATTAGAGGGTGAGACCCTGTATTAGAGTGTGAGACTCCAGTATTAGAATGTGAGACCCCTTTATTAGAGAATGAGACCCCCGAATTTGAGCCATGAACTCACAAGTTAAACAGCTGTAAGAGGTCATCGTCTGCTACCATTCGTTTGACCAGGTTGTCCCAGTCAGCAGCATACAGACTTGGCATCTTGAACAGTTGCTGAAATAAGACAATACGCCTTGACTAAATGTATGTAGGATTATAATATTTAATTATCAACGATCGGAACTTTTCAGAGATTTGATTGTTGATTGCATTCAAGCATAACGTTGCTATCTTGAAATCCTGTGTACAGATTTTTAGTTTTGGAAACCCTCATTTGCTGACTTCAAGATTTTAATGACAATCATTATTTATTTCATTTTTCAAGAGTCCAAAAATATTATTTATGGTACATCCCATGGGATAAATTGCGTTTATATATTTGAAATGTCTGTCGAGCTTGCATGTGCAACTCCTCCTGAACCATGCCAGACATAGGGTTCGGGTCTTTTACAAATATGCTATGGAGGTCCCAAGGATGTGTAACGGCCAAAAAAATACCGAAAAGGTTTTCCTGGAAAATTTATACAAAAAAAAAATGTATTTTGTCAATTTCTCGCCAACTATAACATCTATGAAATAAACGCCAAACGATAGCTAATAATATTTAGAATAATGTTGAAGAAGGAATATTTTCTGAAAGAGACATAAGTTCGTTCGACTCCCGTAATTTTAGCAGCAATTTTTTAAAACAATTGTTTTGTTTAGTTTCAAAATTATTGATTTGAATCTACTTTTAATTTCATCTAGAATTATAGTTAATGGGGTTTTCCCGCTTTGTGAATGCTTATGTTAGAGTGGTGCGCATTATATTGACACAATCTTGGTGTGATGTAGCGTGAGGGGATATGGCTTCATAATGTGTTTACTTTCAGAATTGCTTATTTGAATCGACTTTTAATGTAATCTAGAATGATTTCACTTGAATAAGATACCAAAATTCTTTTTTGGAAATTGCGTTTAAATACTCATTCGAGTTTTTATTCTGTTCTGTTCTGTTCTGTCCCTTAACCCGACGCTGGGTCGTTGGGGCACCATTTTGAGCTGCGCACTATCTCATGCCATGTGTCACGGTTCTGAGCTGCCTTCTGGGAATCGCTAAATGAAAGGCCGGTCCACTCTTTGATATTGTTTTTATTACTTGTTTTAAATAAAGACTAATAAGAGCTAAAGACAAATAAATTTGATTTTTTGGTTGCGTAAATATCTCATTATACAAATAACTTACATTAGGCTTTTACCTTATGTGAGTCTGTGACCTACCCTAGGTAAGAAATCATACTTCCAATGATTTATCCAAGGTGTGAAATCATACTTCACATGACCTACCCTAGGTTTAAACTCACGATTCCAATGACATACCATAGGTGAGAAATCATACTTCTAATAATCTACCTTAGGTGAAAAATCATACTTCCAATGACCTACCCTAGGTAAGAATTCATACTTCCAATGATCTACCCTAAGTTAGAATTCATACTTCCAATGACCTACTCTAGGTGAGAACTCATACTTCCAATGACCTACCCTAGGTGAGAAATCATACTTCTAATAATCTACCCTAGGTGAAAAATCATACTTCCAATGACCTACCCTAGGTGAGAAATCATACTTCCAATGACCTACCCTAAGTGAGAATTCATACTTCCAATGACCTACCCTAGGTTTAAACTCATACTTCCAATGACCTACCCTAGGTGAGAATTCATACTTCCAGGAAGGGTTCCCAGATTCATTGGCTTCAGTTAAGTTCAAATAAAAACTGTCAACGTCCAGGACAGCCTGTGGATTGAGTTGTGAAGACACATTCAGAGATTTTCTCTGGTGAAGGTTGTAGAAATCCATGTTAAGGAGGGAGATTTTAATTAGCTTCTGTAGTAAATCCCGGCAGATGCTGATAGTTTCTAGCTGAATTACTCAGTAACTAAGACGGCTCGTTAGGTTTCTAGCTGAATTACTCAGTAACTAAGACGGCTCGTTAGGTTTCTAGCTGAATTACTCAGTAACTAAGACGGCTCGTTAGGTTTCTTAGACAACTTTGAACAACATGAAATTTTTGTCAATTTAGCTAAATAGATTCTACGTCTGGGTAAGTCATAATTACTAAATCTATGTATTTTAAAGTAACGATAATATGAACAATTGTGAATGAATAATTTATTTTTGGTCTTTTCTTTGAAATTAACGTCTTAAGTCTGTTTGACTGACTATTAGGTTTAAACGGGATTGTTTGATGTTGTTGTTAAATTATCAATTTATATTTATGAAAGCTGTCACATAAAGCGTTAAGAGTGGTAAACTTGAGCAAACTTGTTTTTAACGTCATATTTTCACACATATTATAAATCACACATTATATAGAGAGTTATGTAACGTCAACTATAATCATAATTACTAAAATGTGATCACCCAAGAAATGCATCTTAGAGCTGAATGTTAAAATCCAAGTTTATCATCTTATATAACGAACATCCACTATTCTATGGCTACCCAAGAACTGCATGTTAGAGCTGAATGTTGAAATCCAAGTTTATCATCTTATATAATGAACATCCACTATTCTATGGGTACCCAAGAACTGCATGTTAGAGCTGAATGTTAAAATCCAAGTTTATCATCTTATATAACGAACATCCTCTATTCTATGGGTACCCAAGAACTGCATGTTAGAGCTGAATGTTAAAATCCAAGTTTATCATCTTATATAACGAACATCCACTATTCTATGGATACCCAAGAACTGCATGTTAGAGCTGAATGTTGAAATCCAAGTTTATCATCTTATATAACGAACATCCACTATTCTATGGCTACCCAAGAACTGCATGTTAGAGCGTAAGAGTAAAATCAAGGTTTATCATCTTATCTAACGAACATCCACTATTCTATGGCTACCCAAGAACTGCCCGTGTAGTTGCCGTCCATGGTGTAGATCTTGTAGATGGGGTTGATGTGGCCGCCTGGTGTGACGCTTGGGGCAATGAAGCCGAACCCAACGGGACGCTGGAAGTTGACGTTGTCGTAGAACATCTCGAACCAGTCTCTGTGGCTGTGCCCGTAGAACTGGTTCACAATGGTGTTCTCGTATCTTGTGGTGGAGAGAAGAGAAGTTTAAAGGGAAACACTCTGGTTAAACGAATCAATATCATTTAATGTTGGCTTGTCAGTCAAATAATGTGTTTCTTCATGGACATAATGTCTTGGTTAGAAACATTTGTTATGTATTACACATAAACAAACAATGGACAAGCGTGACCCATTAAAATTTCGTTTAGAGGATACAGAGGTCTAACCATATCAATTATTAAGTTTTAAAAATTAACAAAGTTTCAGTGCGTAATTTTAATTGGGTACTATTAATATTTATTTTTAATTTTTATCTTTCCCTGCGTATATAATAATATGATTAAAGTTAAATGACCCAATTCAATGCCACCTTTCAAAACGTAATACTGAATTAAGGAAAAAACAATGTGTAGAGTTAGATTGTTGAATTATTATATCTTTTCATTGGTATCAATAAAAAATAAAAAGCTTAAAATAAAACTATTCGCAAATGTCACTACTGGTACAGACCTGTTTACAATGTCGAAGTAGTTGTAGCTCCAGGCCATAAGACAGTCGCCTTCCCCAGGCGGGATGTGCAGCAACATGTGGACCTGGTGTTGGGCAGAATTATATTATAATGAACAAATCCATTTATCAAGTCAAAATAAGTTTTTACTATTTGCACTGCTAGCCATATTTACTATACAAAAACAAAGTGCCTTATTTACCTGTTATTTTTTAAAAAACGTTAACAGTATCAATTATTAGTTGGCATTTATTGTAACTTTACGTACATTTTAGAAATATACATAGAGATAAAGTCTTACTTATTTTCTTTTGCTGGTGATTGAGGGTCATGTTCGAAAAATATTTGATCGACTTATCAAATAAAAGAGTAAGTTAAGTAATCAAAACTATGAATTCTTCTTCTTCTTCCACTTCGTTCTCAATATTGAATATTGAGTTTTGCGTGCCACGAGTTTTGCGCCAATTGGCCCGTGGTCTCCGACTTCAGCCTGCTGTTTTTTCTGGATTTGCTTCCATAGCCTTTGGTCAGCCAAGACCATCTGCAAAGCAGCAGTTGTTTTTTTTTTTTGGCAAGTGATGCAGCGTTCAGATGCCACGGCTAAAGGTTCCACGCATTACCCCGCCGCTTTTCACCCATTTGGAGCTGGGTGGAACTCGGGGACGCCCTAGGCCCCGGGAACAAGTCCTTGGCTTCCCATGGATTCGAGCTCGTGACCAACGGAACGACAGTCGAGCGCGCTTGCCACTCGACCACCACGGCCCCAAAACTATGAATTAAAAGTATAGTATTTTAAGTTTCTCATTGTTTATTTTCAAATTGAATGAAATATTTATGTACATCGAAAGGAACATATTTAACACTTTTTCAAAGCTTTGTCATGAGCTCAGTACATCAGCACTTCTTACCTTTTCTCCCTTGTCCTCTGCCTTCTGTAACTCTCCTATCAACCACTGAAGAACATTGCAGGGATCTTTGGTGTCCAACAAAAGCCATCTGAGGGGAAATAATATAGGGGTTGAAATATTTAGACAGTGGTTCCGCTCAGTAGTTGTCACACTTTGTTTACCTCGCTGGCCCTCTAGTCGAGCGTTTTTTCGATATCAACACATCTTTAAAAACGGTCAAGGCCATTAAACTTTTGAAACCAACAACCTGGAAAATTCATATATTCAATGGCAGTGTTCTCCCCTTTTTTTTTTTTAATTAAGAGACTTTACATTCCTTTTAGCGTACTGTTAGTTGGAAATCACAGTGCAATAATTATTTTTTAAAATTTTGTTTCTTGTGTTGGATGATCACTGAAGCATGCAGACTTCACGCCGATACGTTTGTTATTTTTTGTGTTTTTTTAAAAGGTTTTTTCTTCACAAGCATGAAATCCCCCACGCTTTCTTCTTCACAACAGTATAAGTTTGGATGGCCAAAGCAAACAAATCTAAACCGAATCAGGCTCGTTCGTGGTAAACCAAATAATTTGACCATTAGATCCCGGTGTGCAGACGATCAAAGTTTGGGCATCAAATCCAGCAGTATTTTCACAAAAATGTCTTTCATTAATTATAGCTTGAAATGTCACATTAAAATTATAATTAGTTATTTATGTATGTTTTCTACTATCATTATATTCTCTGTTAGTTTGTCCTAGCACCATAAACATGACAATTAAATATTTCATTCGGCTGTGCTCCAACAAGAAATATACGGTAATTCATTCGGAAATGTTTTATAAATATGGGACTTTTTTAAATAAATAATTATGAATATGGTAGTGTTTAAAAATGTAATTTTAAATACGATAATATAGAATGAGGTAATGTTGACTGAGGCAGTAAATAAAGAAGTAATGTTGAATGGGGTGAAGTTGATAAAGTTAATTTTAAAAAAAGTTGATGTTTAGCTTGTTCTTACAAGTTGCCTTTGTTACAATAGTTGTCATTAATAGAGATGATCCTAAAACCAGGAAACGGAGAGATGCTGAATCCACCGCAACTGTGACAAGATAGAAGTTACAAGTGAACAATTGAATGTTACAAGCTACTAATATTTGATGTTACAAGTTACTAATATTTGATGTTACAAGTTACTAAAATTTGATGTTACAAGTTACTAATATTTGATTTTACAAGTTACTAGTTTTAAGGTTACAATGTAAACATTTTATGCAACAGGTAATAAGTAAAAACACTTTGTTATAATTAAATCAACTAATTAATGACATTGTGTTAATGGATTTGTGAATCTTTGTTTTTGTCTCTCAGTTTAAAACATTGCGTGCATTCTAAGAATGACGTCATGAAAATATGGTTACAAGAATGACTAAATACGTAACTGTTGACTATGACGTACCTCACAACTGTCTCCAAAGCTGACTGTGGGAGCCATTTGCCCCATGACAGAGCCAGCGCCCCGTAGAGCCAACCAATATCTGCCACGGGAATGGTGGGGGGAGGGAAGCTGAAAGAAATTGGGCAATTAAATATAAATCAGTTGTTTTTTTTTAATTTGTTTCTTACTTTTATTTAAAGGAGAGACTTTTATAACAGTGTCTGAGACTTATCTTTAATAGAGTCTCATTCTTCAAGACATTGCACTGTTAAATATAAAAATACACTGATTAAACCACATGATAGTCAACATCTCAAAATGATGTGTGACACTTGATATCTTAAAGCGTTTCGTTTTCTCCAATAAAAACAATCCAACTATTTGATATTTGATAATTCCCCTGGTAAAATAAATTATACAATATCTTCTGCATTCCTTGAATCAATCCTGTCTCACCAGCCTAAACAAATCACTTTTGGAAATTTAAAAAACAATTTAACACGCTGTGAACAAATATTTTAAGAATTATTTTCATCCTACAAGCGGGTTCTGCTAGAGGTCTATTTAATTGTGAACTAAACTTCGGCTTTTAACTCTAAAACACGGAGGCGGCTACGGCATCGAAACTACAATACACGCGTGTCAGAAATGAAACGCTTTGAAATTCTAGACGATTTGCCACATTCATGATATTTTATGAGAGCCGTTCCCCTTAAATTACCAAAATTAAAACTATAACTTAATTTAAAACTACGACTTAAATAGAGTAATTTTTGGAAGGCAATTATTATTACTTTTAGTCGAAAAAGTGTCAACAAATAGCATATTATGTGTCATGGTATTTATTGTCTGTCATATCAAAAATGTTTGTTGCTTTTATCAACTAACCACTGACATTGAGTTGTGGAAGCATGGTAGGGGATCAATAAAGTCCATGTTGTCTCACCTGTGGCTGAGAACTCTCACGTGCACGAATACACAGGATGGTTGGACAGATAGTAGTGAACATTTTATTGGACAGGTAAGTGGTGAACAATTTGTTGGACAGGTAAGTGGTGAACAATTTGTTGGACAGGTAAGTGATGAACAATTTGTTGGGCAGGTAAGTGGTGAACAATTTGTTGGACAGGTAAGTGGTGAACAATTTGTTGGACAGGTAAGTGGTGAACAATTTGTTGGGCAGGTAAGTGGTGAACAATTTGTTGGACAGCGGTGAACAATTTGTTGGATGGCGGTGAACAATTGGTTGGACGGTGGTGAACAATTGGTTGGACGGTGGTGAACAATTTGTTGGACGGCGGTGAACAATTTGTTGGACTGGTAAGTGGTGAACAATTTGTTGGACAGGTAAGTGGTGAACAATTTGTTGGACGGCGGTGAACAATTTGTTGGACGGCGGTGAACAATTTGTTGGACTGGTAAGTGGTGAACAATTTGTTGGACAGGTAAGTGGTGAACAATTTGTTGGATAGGTAAGCAGTGACAGTTGCTCCAATCTTTCTCTCACCTGTGCATGGGAGAACTCTCGTGGTTGCCTATGCACGAGTACACAGGCTTGTTAGGCAGGTAAGTAGTGAACAGTTTGTCCAGTGCCACCAGGTGAGCGATCTGATCTGTCTTGCTTTGGTTCCAGGTGTCGTGTGCTGGGATGTCACCTGTCATGATGATGTAGTCAAACTAATGGGAGATAAATGAAGATGTAGAAAAAGTCTGGTAAGTCATGGAGGATAACTCTTGCAAATAATGCTGAAAAATTACTCGGGCAAGTCATGGTGGATAACTCGGGCAAGTCATGGTGGATAACTTGGGCAAGTCATGGTGGATAACTCGGGCAAGTCATGGTGGATAACTCGGGCAAGTCATGGTGGATAACTCGGCAAGTCATGGTGGATAACTCGGGCAAGTCATGGTGGATAACTCGGCAAGTCATGGAGGTAAGTCTTTCAACACATGGAAAGAGGTTAGTGAGGGGGTGGAGAAAAACTGTTGAAAGACTTGAAGAATAACAAGTGTCACGTGTAGAGGAGAAATTGTGCAAACCACGGTGAATAACTCGCAATGACCATTGGAAAGCTTCTCTTCCGGTTAGGGTTACGGTTACAGTTACGTCCTATTGAATGAAATTTCTCAATCATTTCATATCAATATGAGTATCTGTAGAAAGTTGTTGTAAATTAGAACTTAATTATTTGTATGGGGGCAGGCGCAGTGTCTTTTCTTTGACATGTTTGCTTTTTAAATGTTAGTTTATCAGTGTGTCTGTTACCGAGCACTCGTGCTAGAGATGACCTCCCACCTGATCTTGTACTGAACTCAGATGGCTGAACAACGACTCGGCGAGACTCATGGGAGCGTCACATGACCGGTAGTCGCCATATTTCCCAGCCTTCTGGGTATCTGGAACAGGTAACATGTTTATCTTAGACTCTTCATTCGTGGAAAGTTTTAAAATGTTAGAAGAGTGGGGGTGAGTTTTCCTATTCATATTTTAATTGTGGATTTCCTCCTTGGATTTGTTTTGTTTTAATTTGTTTCACCAACATTGAAACTTACCGTTGAAGAAGTCGTTGGCCCTACAACACAGCGGTTCTCCACACTCCGCACTGGCTCCCTCCCTGTAGTCAAAGTCAATGTGGATGTCTGTTAGCTGCAAGAACCTCAGTTTAGGACTGGACGGCTGGGGACAGCCAAAGTCAAACAATTTTCAAATCAGCTCAAATTTTTGAGTTTCTTGTTAATCATTGTTTGAACTTTTGTCAATTTAATTTTTGTAAATAAATAAAAGATAAACTCTTTGTTTAAGCTTGGAATGTGCAGAAGAATGAATTACGTTACGCCCCTCGCTAGATCACACAAGATACATGGTGGATGATAGTGAATGAAAAACTGAAAAATGTCACACTTTTTGTTTTTGCAATAAATAAGCTTAACATCTCAGTAAGGATAAAAAAATATTTTTTTTCAGACCTTACAAAACTATTTGAAACTGAAACTGTCAATATTATTGAAAATAGATTTTTTTAAAAACATTTCTATCACTCGCAGTGTATAGATATGTAACTATATTTTTTTTTATTGAAGTTAATGTTGTATTAGTTGTCCAAAACATAACCAGTACCATTGCGGTTATAAGCAACTCACGAGTGGCGGGGTGGGTGGTTTTGGTGTGGGTTTCGGTGTGGGTGGGAAGGTGACGTTCCACATCTCTCCAGGGTTGTACGGCGTGCCACACGACGCCCCGATGACTATGCCGCAAGCTTGGCTGGGGTCAAGTTCAAGGTTGGCAGCTACGTACATGATCTCCTCCTGTCAGAAAACAAAACACAAGACAACGGTCAGTCACCAAACACAAGACAACGGTCAGTCACCAAACACAAGACAACGGTCAGTCACCAAACACAAGACAACGGCCAGTCACCAAACACAAGACAACGGTCAGTCACCAAACACAAGACAGCGGTCAGTCACCAGACAGTCACCAGACAGCGGTCAGTCACCAAGCACAAGACAGCGGTCAGTCACCAGACAGACACCAGACAGCGTTCAGTCATCAGACAGCGGTCAGTCACCAAACACAAGACAACGGTCAGTCACCAAACACAAGACAGCGGTCAGTCACCAGACAGCGGTCAGTCACCAAACATAAGACAGCGGTCAGTCACTAGACAGACACCAGACAGCGTTCAGTCATCAGACACCAGACAACGGTCAGTCACCAGACAATGGTCAGTCACCAGACAGCGGTCAGTCACCAAACATAAGACAATGGTCAGTCACCAAACACAAGACAACGGTCGGTCACCAGACACAAGACAACGGTCATTCACCAAACATAAGACAATGGTCAGTCACCAGAAAACCAGACAATGGTCAGTCACCAAACACAAGACAATGGTCAGTCATCAGACATAAGACAATGGTCAGTCACCAAACACAAGACAATGGTCAGTCACCAAACACAAGTCAATGGTCAGTCACCAGACACCAGACAACGGTCATCGCAATCCAATACACATTTTTATTTTAAATTAAGAAATAAAAATATAAATTATATTTTTATTTACCTTGCGGTTAAATTTTGGAAACCCCATCAAACTGTGATGCCCCCCCCCCAACTGACGTCATGTCCACCGCTCCATAGATGACATTCTTACCCAATAAAATGGTACGATTGTGGCACACATACTCAACCGGTACAGTGGCACGGCTGTGGCACACATACCCGGTAGAGTGGTACGATTGTGGTACACATACTCACCCGGTACAGTGGTACGACCGTGGCACACATACTCACCCGGTACAGTGGTACGACCGTGGCACACATACCCGGTAGAGTGGTACGATTGTGGCACACATACTCACCCGGTACAGTGGTACGACCGTGGCACACATACTCACCCGGTACAGTGGTACGACCGTGGCACACATACTCACCCGGTACAGCGGTACGACCGTGCCACATATCCTGGGATCTCTGATCTTCAGGTCAACACACAACTTGATGGCCTCACGTATGACGACATCCTCTGGGGTCCCTCTCTTGACCCAGTCTCTCACCTGTAAGGTTATGTACACACACCTGTCACATGATTGGTCCGGCCACTGGTCAGCTCTGTGCTGACGTTGGAGGTAAGCTTCCATAGGATCGGCGTCTGCTGGTTTCTTGGTCGGCGGTTGGGGGTGGAGAAGATTTCTTTGCGAGGCATTTTGTTCAGAAATCACATTCAGAGCGTGTGCATCAATCCCCCATGCTGACATCAGTTTGTTGGTGAAAACAAGGAAGAGAGACAGGAAACAAGTAAACAGCTTCATTGTTCTTTTTTTTAGTTGTACACAAAACAAAGAAGTAAAGCCTGTGAGATAATTAATGTTCAAAACATCAGCTTAGACCAACTGGATTCACTTTAGAAAAGGATCTCAACCTGTTGTACATGAGATCCTGGCAAATGTTTACTTGCTAGAGCATAGATCTTTGTCTTTTTATAATATAATAACATGTTATCATTCAGTGACATGTTATATGGCATCCGTCGAGTTACATGAGATTGTGAGAAACATCGGTTTTTTCGGGTGATTTTTTAAAGTATATTTTCTCTTGAATACACGAATTTAGATCAGCTGATAATGAAGGGAAAAAAACAACTAGATAAGCTTCCAGTGTCTTACTTTACATTACTCTCTGATATAATTAATGTTCGGCCCATCGATGCCCGTATCGTTGTGTCTTAAAACATTCGATTATTTAAAGTTTGTTTTCGTGTTCTCAAAATTTATCAGCCCTAAGTTCTGGTATGTTGAGGTTAAAGTCATCTTAAAATGTCTCTTTCGTCTGTATTTAAAAACAATATGTTGATGAATGCAGGACCGACCTAAGGGAATTGGAGGCCCTAGATGTAATATAACAATTAAATAATAAACGTGGAAAGATTCTTGTGCGAGGCCCCTACTTATGAGACTAATCGGATTGACCTTGGCGCCTGCCTAGTTTGCCTATGCCTAAAGCCGACCCTGATGCATATAACATTTGTTAATTAATGTGTTTAAATTCTTAACCTATGATTAAAACATTATTTGTGGCAACATTGCCCTTTGGCTGCCTATGCCAGTAGTTGTGCAACGCTAACACAGAGACTTTATATGTAGGAGCAGCACTTACTTGAGTTCTACAACAGTGCTATGATCTCATGACAGTAGCAAGTTTGGTTTACAAGAATGTGTACGTTGAATACGGTGTTAACATGTGAGTACGACAGGGAAAACTCTCCAAGCCCCCCCCCCCCCCC